>PUFA01000906.1:0-65000 GCA_003508835.1 Eonycteris spelaea | reverse complement strand
TATCGGAGTCATATTTAAATATATGTTTTCCTATTTTTATGGTTGTCTCTTTACCTAGTTTGACTGTTTTCTTTTGCTGTACAGAAGCTTTTAGTTTATATAGTTCCATTCATATATTTCAGCTTTTCTTCCCCTTGCTTTTGAGGTCAAATTCATAAAATCCACTTTAAATCCAGGTCTTTGAGTTCAGTGCCTTATTTTCTTCTATACACTTTATAGTTCAGGTCTTAAACTCAAGCCCCTAATCTATTTTGAGTTAATTTTTGGTGTGTGGTGATAGACAACCGTTCTAGTTACATTATTTCACAGGTGGCTTTTGAGTTTTCCCAGCACCATTTATTTTGAAGAGGCTTTCCTTTCTCCACTGTATGTTTTTTGCTCTTTTGTCAAAAAAATATTTGCCCATTATAAATATTGGTGTACATTGGATGCTTGATACTGTTCCCACTAGTCCGTGTCTGTTTTATCTGCCAATACCATGCCATTTTGATTTTGTTGCTTTGTAGTATAAATTTGAAGTTGTGCAGAGTATGCCTTCCAGCCTCATTCTTTTTTTTCTCAGAATGGCTTTGGCAATTCAGGGTCTTTTGTTCTTCATACAAATCTGATGATTTCTTGCTATTTCTTTAAAAAATGCAATGGGATTCGAATGGGGGATTACATTAAATCTGTATAATCTTTTAGGTAATAAGGTCATTTGCCCTATGTTGATTCTTTCAATCTAGGAAGACAGAATATCTTTCTATCCTTGTGTATCTTCCTCAATTTCTTTTAATAAGGTCTTGTAGTTTTCATTTTATTAGGTGTTTTACATTTTTCTTTAGATTTATTTCTTGGTATTTATTATTTTGTTGAGATGGCAAATGAAATTATAATTTCTACTTCTTTTCTGAAAATTCATCATTGCTGTATAGCAATCCTATGGATTTTCAACATTGATTTTGTATCCAGAGACTTTACTGTATTTGCTTATTGTTTCTAGTAGTGTTTCTGTGGAGTTTTAGGATGTTCTATAAGAGAATCATGTCACCCACAAATAGTGACAGTTTTTACTTCATTTCCTATTGGATGCCTTTTATATCATTTTTTTTTTATCAGAATGCACATGCTAGGACCTGCAATGTTATATTGATAACAGTGGCAATAGTGGACAGCCTTGTCTAGTTCCCAAACTTAGAGGGAAGATTTTTAGATTTTCACAATTAAGTATAATGCTTCCTGAGAGTTTGTTATATATGATCTTTATTTTTGTTAAGGTACTTTCCTTTTATACCAATTTTGTTGAGTGCTTTGATCATAAGTGGATGTTGTATCTTGTCAAAGGCTTTTTCTTCATCTATTGATATGATCATTTGATTCTTATTTTTAAATTTGTTTATGTGTGTTTCACATTAATTGATTTGCATATGTCAAACCATCCCTGTGACCCTGCGATGAACCACAATTAATAAAGTTGTATAACTTTTTAATATGTTGCTGTATTTAATCTGTTTGATATTTAGAATTTTGCATCTGTGTCATGAGAGATAATGATCTGTAATTTTTCTTTATTTGTGTTATTTTTACTAGGTTTTGGTATCAGAGTAGTAATATTGGCCTCATAAAATGAGTTAAGAAATAATGGCCTCCTCTGCAAATTTTTGGAAGAGTTTGAGGAGAATAGGTATTAAATCTTCTTTGAATGTTTGGTTGAATTCACTGGTGAAGCCATCTGGTCTTGGAATTTACTTTTTGGTAGGTTTTTGATGATTGTTTCAATTTCCATACTGCTGATTAGTTATTTAGATTTTCCAGTTCTTGATTCAATCTAAGAAGTTTGTATCTTTCTAAGTACAGGTCCATTTCTTCCAGATTATTAAATTTGCTGTATATACATTTTCATCATATTCTTATATTATCATTTGTATTTCTTGTAGTGTCTGTCATAATTTCCCCTTTTCATTCCTGATTTTATTTACTTTGTCCATTTTTTCTTTACTGTATCTAACTGTTTGCCTTGTACATCTTAGTAACCTTCTCAAAGAACCAGCTCTTTTGTTGCATTATTTTTCTGTTGTTTGCTTCTGTTGTTATTTTCCATTTGATTTATTTCTGCTCTTATTTGGTTACTTCTTTCCTTCTGCTGACTTTATGCTTTATTTGTTCTCTTTTTTCTAGTTTTTTTAAAGATGAAGCATTAGGTTGTTTAGTTGGACTCATTATTGTTTTTTTGTGATAGATCTATATGATATGAAATTTCCTCTTATTACCGCTTTTGCCATGTCCAAAAGTTTTGACATGTACCATCATTATCATTCATTTCTATGTATCTCTTGATCCTTTTTTTTCCCTCTCTGACTCACTTGTTCTACAGTAGCATGTTGTTTAATCTTCCTGTATTTGTGGTTCTTCCTGCTTTCTTTTTGCAATTCATCTCTTGCTTCAAAGCATTATGATCAGAGAATATGGTTGGTATGATTTCAACCCTCTTATATATTTTTGAAGCTACCTCTGTGTGGTCAGTCCTTGAGAATTTTCAGGTACCCTAGAGAAGAATTTATAAGCAGCTGTTTTTGGAAAGAATAGCACTGTAAATGTCAATTATGTCCAGTTGGTCTGATGTGTCATTTAAGGATGTTATTCCCTTATTGATATTCTGTTTGGATGATCTGTCCATATCTGACAGTTGGGTATTTAGGTCCCCTACTATAATAGTGGTTTGGTCTGTTTCTTACTTCAGTTCTGTTAGTAATTTGCTTTATATATTTTGGCCTCCCTGATTGAGATCATAGATATATTAATAAGTGGTTATTGTTCTTGGTGCATGATTCCCTTTATCATGATGAAGTGTCCTTAGTATCATTGTTACCTTTTTTTATTATTAAGTCCATTACATCTGTTATTAGTATTACTCCTGCTTTTTCTGAATGCCTTCTGCTTGAAATATCATCTTCCACCCTTTTTCCTTGAGTCTATATTTGTCTGTGGAACAGATATGTGTCTCCTTGAAGCAGCATATTGTTTGGGCTTCATTTTTTTTGATCCAATATACAACTCTATGCCTGTTTATTGGTAAGTTCAGTCTATTTACATTTAGAATCATTATCGCAATATGAGGTTTTCCCATAGTCATTTTATCTTTTACTTCTGGTAGCTCGGTGTTTCCACTGTTTCCTTGCCCATATGTTTCTGTTTTTTCTTTTTCTTTTTTTTTTTTTTGGTTAGGTTTATGATTTTTCCTCTGCTCCTTCATGATTTATGTATATATACTTCTGTCTTAACCTTTGAGTGTGGTTACCTGATTCAATATACAGAAGATAGTTATAAGTATACATTATTAGTCCATTTTCTTCTGCTTTTTGCCTATCTCCATTCACCTTTTCAAAGTTTGAATCTCTTGAATTCCTTTCATTTTCTGTCATTGTTGTTCAATTTGTCCCTAAATATGCTAAACATTCATACTATTTTGCTATATCAAATATCTTCTTATTCTTTAAGCTCATATTTCCCTATTCTTAGTAAAGGTTGTATCTTCTACTTCTATGTACCTGCTAGTCACCTTACTCATAATTATGCATTTTTTTGTCATTTTTTTTTAGGTGAGCTGACCGTTTCAGTATTTTATATATATGCAGGTCTCATAGTGGAGAATTCCAATTTTTATATGTCTTGAAAGGTTCTTTATTTATGCTCATATCTAAAGGAGGCTTTGCTGGCACATTATTCTTGGTTGGTAGTTCTTTTCATTATACAGTTTAAATATTTGATTCACTCCTTTTCTGGCTTGCAAGGTTTGTGCTGAAAAGTTCCAATGATAATCTACTGGCATTTTCCTTTATAGATTACCATCTTCTTTTCCCTGGCTACCCTGAGAATTCCATTTTTGTCTTTCATGTTATTAATTTTAATCCTACGCATCTTGGAGGCCTTTTTGAATTGAGATAGATATTCTATTGACTTCTTGAATTCCAAGCTCCAGCTCATTCCTTAGATTTGGGAAATTCTTGTCAACTATTTGTCTGAAAGTGCTATCTAATCCCTGCTCCTCTTCCTCCCCTTTGAGAATGCCCATTATTCTTATGTTTCCTTTCCTGATGGTATCAGTTAGTTTTTTGTATTTATTTTCATTATTTGTCAGTCTTTGGCTTCTCTCTTGATTTGTTTCTAGATTTCTGTCCTTAATATCACTGATACTTTCCTCCATTTATTCAGATTATTTCCAGCTTGCTATTCATTTTTTCATCTCTTTCAGTGTTTTTCATCTCCAGAAGTTCTATTTGGTTCTTTTTGAGGGTTTCAATCTCCTTGCTAAAAAACTCATCCTTTTCATCTAGGCTTTTTTTTTTTTTCAATTCCAGAAATTGTTTGATTGTTGATAGGAATTGTTTTGGATCTCACTGAGTTTTTTTTTTTTTTCAATGAATTTCTGTCATATATGTCGCATTCTTCTGTCTTTTAAGTTTATCTTCTGGAGATTTTTCTCTTTCTTTCTGAGATGCCTTGTCACCTTGGTTGTTCATTGTGTTTAATGGACTATTTCTCAGCCTGGGCATTATGGAAGTGTATTCCGCTTTTTTATCCAGAAAGAAGATTTATTATTTAAAGGTCTCTCTTAGCCTGTTACAAAGAAGACTTTTTTTTCTTTTGGTTCCATAGGTGGCATTTAAGTCTCTTGTAGTCCTGCTTTACATAAATTCTTTAAAATCTTTTCTTGTAAATACTCAGTTATGCTTGCTACCCTCAGCCTTTGTCCCTCTCAGTTTTAGTGACACTTTCAATAGTGTTTGCTTGTATTCTTGTGTGTTCAGCCTTGGAGAATTTTGAGGGAAGGTCGCTCTGGGTTGGGATGGGAGCTGTGGCCCAGCCTCCTCTTTTGAACTGTGGCTGTTAATAATCAACTCTTGCCTCTCTGCCATCCTCATTTTCTTCTTTTCTCCCTGAACTCTGTTACTGCCACTGTGTGGGGCTCACAGGTCTCCCAGGCAAGCTGTCAGGGAACCCAATTTACTTTTCTCCCCTGCCCTCCTCCTGCTGGAGCTCTGGTGCGAGAAGCAGCTTCTTTTTTTCTCCGTCTACCTCCCAATCCTGTTTTGTTTTGTTTTTTTCCTTTTGGCTAGGTAGCTCTTATGCGCAGATCCCATGCTCAGACATGCTGGTGCAGTTTGGGCATTTTTGTTAAGTTTTTAGATGTCCAGTTCATTGTTCAAGGAGAAATATCTGAGAATGTATCTCTCTGTGCCCTCTGGGTCATGTTTCTGGCATCACTCTAGTGGTCATTTAAGGCTACTGTTTCCTTGTTATTTTCTGTCCCAAAGATCTGTCATTTGTGTCAGTGTTGTGTTAACGGCCCCTGCTATGACAATATTACTATGAATTTCTCCCTTTAAGTTGGTCTATATTTGCTTTATATATTTAGATGCTTTTATGTTTGAGTTCATAAATGTTAACAAGGGTCTTATATCCTCTTGTTGGAGTGATGCCTTTATCATTCTGTAATATTTTTCTTTATCATAGACTTTATTTAAAGTCTATTTTGTCTAAGTATTGCTACCCCAGTTCTTTTTTTTAAAATTTTCAGTTGCACAACATATTTTTTTACATCTTTGACTTTTGGTTTTGTGTCAGTCTTTCAATCCGAAGTTGGTTCTCTTATAGATGACATCTGTATGCGTCTTTTTTTCTATATGCATTTGGCTACTTTATATCCTTTTGATTCAACATTTAGTCCATTTATATTTAAAGTGATTATTGACAGGTACATGGTTACTATCATTTTATTTATTCATAATTATGTTTTTTTTTCTTCTTAAAGAAGTCCCCCGAATCTTCCTTGTAATACTGGTTTAGTGGTGATGAACTTTTTTAGCCTTTTTCTTGTCTGGACAGGTCTTTATCTCACCTTCAATTCTTAAATGATTGCCTTATTGGATAGAGTAATTTGGTTGTAGGTCTTTGCTTTTTATGACTTTGAATATTTCTTGCCAATCCCTTTTGGCCTGCAAATTTCTATTAAGAAATCAACTAACAGTCTTTGTGGAGCCCACTTGTAAATAAGTAGGCAGCTTTTCCTTGCACTTTTATGAGGTCTCTTTGTCTTTAATATTTGGTATTTTAATTGTGATGTGTCTTGTGTGGGACCTTTTTAAGGTTAATCTTGTTTTGGATCTCTCTGCTCTTTCTGGACTTGTATGACTATTTTCTTCACCAGATTAGAGAAGTTTTTAGTCATTATTTTTCAACTTGGTTCATCAATTTGTTGCTCTTTCTTTTTCTCTGATATTCCTATGATGGAATGTTGTTATGCTTGATGTTGTCCCCAGAGGTCCTTTAAACTATTTCTCATTTTTCTGTTCTGATGAGTGTTTTCTGCTATCTTGTCTTCCAATTGTTGATTCTATCTCCCTGCTTTATGTAATCTACTATTGATGCTTTCTGTTGCATTTCTTCATTTCAATTATAGTATTCCTTCATTTCTGACTGTTTTATGTTATGGTTTTCTACTCTCTCTCTGTTGAGCTCTCACTAAGTTCCTTGAGCATCCTTGTAACCAGGGTTTTGAACTCTGTACCTGGTATGTTGCTTGTCTCTAATTTGTTTAGTTCTTTTTCTGGAGTTTCTCCTGTTCTTTAATTTGGGACATATTTCTTCATTTCCTCATTTTGCTGCATCTTTGTGTTTATTTTTATGTACTAGGTTTCTCCTTGCACTAGAGTACTGTTCCAGAGGATGTGAAATATACTACAACAGCATCTCAACTGTTCTCTTGATAGCATGTCTTATGTTCTAAGTGTTTTAACCTGTTGCAAATTATCATTATCACTTTAGCACACTTTCCTGAGAGTTTAATCCTTTGTCAGCCAGTATTTTCTTGTCCATTGTGCATAATGTCTGTTCATTTGCAATGTAGAAGGATATGTGATATTTGTGTGTATACTGTTCAAATATCATGGATACTGCCCAAAAACAGATACACTAATAATACATTATCCTAGTTCTAAATGATTCTATATTTAATATTTTCACTGCTGTATTTTATGCAGAAGTCCTTGGTGTATAGCAATTTAGACATTTTAAAATTTTTTTGTTGGTATTTGGGAAAACTAGAACTTTGGAGAAGAGCTGGTGATGCATTTTTAGCTTTCCTATCTAAAAATAATTAAAAAATAGATCTCACACTACCAGTAAGCTTACATTTAAAACATTTTTCATAAACAAATTAGGAGACAGATATAAAAAGAGCCTGAATTTTGAGCTGCAGAATTCTAAGAGTATTTCAGACATCACCTCATCTGAACAACAATAATGGCCACAGACCCTTTGGAGGTGATAGATATGTTTATGCATTGCTCATGGTGATAATTTTAAAGTGGTTATACTTATCTCTTAATTTATTAAGTTGTATAGATTAAATATGTAAGCTTTTGTACATGTCAATTACACTTCAATAAAATATTTTATTTTTAAATATTGACTGCAACCTATATATAAATCTTAATTTTAGATGTTTTCATAATATGAAAAAAGTTACTATATGTTGAAAAGGTTACACTTACTGAATATAATCTTTATATAACACAGACAGTGGCATCATGGAAAAGAATCATTGGATATTTAAAATTGGCATTAAAGTAACATTGTCACTTTGGAAAAAACCACTTTACCTCTTTGCCCCTCTGTAAAATTAGCATAATTTTTAACTTTCTTACCACATAGAGTTGTTGTGAAATCTCAAATAAGTTAATATATGAAGAGTGAAGAGTTCCATTGCAATCCAAGTGAAAACTACTTAGTTCTAATTTGTGGTAAGAGATAGTGAAGCTGTCACCTTTTGGTCTGATCTAGAAATATAGAACAGGACTTATTATGACAAAAACATGTCAATTAGTAATTTTCCTGAGTTAACTGCACTCACTATTGGACTATTGATACTTCTCTAGAAATTCTCTACTTTAATAGGTTTTGCTCCAGTTAATCTTTCTTTGAGATTATATATATAATATTCTTGAGGCAAAACATTGTGGAAAAACAATTTTATTAAATAAAAAACAAAAGATCTTGTGATGCCTATGGAGAATTTGAAACATTTTAATAAATCTGCTAACATTTAGTCTGTCTATATGACAAATGATTTAAAAATAGATAAATTTAGAATACATTGTGGGTGTTATTTTTTCTTAATATGAAAATATGTGTCCTGCAGAAAGTTACATTCAAAAGATTTATTTCAAAACACTTTAACCATCTAGTCAGGTATTATGCTTTTATTTTTTAACTTGATCTTTCTGCTTATTTATTTATTTATTTACCTCAAAAAACAGGAGAGGGGGGTGATTAAATGGTATAATTTTTATAATCAGGACTGAATGCCTTCTATATTTTAAGGTACAGTATGTACAGACAAGAAGAGCAATAAAGTTAGCATAAAAATACCTGAAGAAAATTTACCTGTCTCTTTTTAATTGTAAGAGCTTAGACGGTCAAGTAACATTACTGAGCCTCAGTTTTATTACCTGTAAAGTGGAGATAATGCCTATAGCTGTTCTCATAGAGTTACTATGAAAATATAATTAAAATAGTGAATGTATAGAAAATTTACTATAAAGCATATAAATGTAGAGACAATATTATTTTAATATTATTAATAAAATGGTTTTTTTTTTAAATCGAGATTGACTACATTGCTTTGGTGCAAATTTGAAAAAAGCAGAGGACAAAAGAATTAATTTATATTCTTTCTCTCCACAACATTTAGAATTGAGAAGAAATCACTATTTGTTTTGTGAAATTGGATCCTAAGCAAGTGAAATGTATAATTGTAGTCAGTGAGATCCATGAACATTTCAATTCAATATAAATCAAAGCGAGATAAATAAAATTGTGTCCTAGTATATGTTTCCAGTGCTCTCTCCCTCCTATCTCAACTGCTTGGACAGCTAACCATAAAAATTACCCTTTTAAAACATTTTGAAATGGCAGATGAGCTCAGATACCAACTGAGATTGTAAATTTTCCAGAAGAATATGTAGTTTGGGGGCTTTTTTACATCTTTACTTGCAGGGCCAATTAAAACTACAGAAATTTGTCCATAATTAAAGTGCTCTTACCTCATAAGGATTTGCGGTAGTCAGTAAGCAGGCATAGTTCACTTTTAACTTGAAATTAAATATTTTAGAGTCATAGAACTTTAGAATCATTGTGGCAGTTGATGTGTGTGTATGTGTATGTGCGTCTGTGTTGTGTGTGTGTGTTGGCAGGGGGTGCTATATTGAAAGAAAACTTGATCAATTCAGCCAAAATAAAGAATCTGAAAAGAAAGGGAAAGATCTACAAAATATAATAAGTACTTAAAATAAGGTGTAAGAAATATCTCACCTGTTAACTCGAACATTAATTTGTAAAAAGTACTTCCTACAAGAAACTCTCATTAAAATAAAGTTACAAAAATGATTAAAAATAAAGGAATAAGCAAAAAAATACTAGGCAAATACAAACAATAAAATAATAAATTGGCAAAATTAATATCAAAGTAGAATTTAAGATAAATGCAGTAAATAAGGTAAAGAGTGGAATGATTATATATGATTAAGGTGATTATCTAGGTTTTCTTCAGAATTGGACACTTTTGTGAGTCATTATGAATTATTCTGGGACAGAATAATAAAGAATATATACCAGTTATAAGAAGTTTTAGTCAAGGTGGAGTAGGAAACACTTGTCCCACTTGTCCTCTCCTATGACCACATCAAAATTACAAAAAAAAAAAAAATGAAGATAGTTAGTGGGGCCTATGGGAAAACATCAAGCAAATTAACATTTGCATCATAGGGGTACCATATGGAAAAGACAGCAAAAAATTGAAGACACATTTTAAGACATAATGAGAAAAAACTTTCTCAGCCTGGTGAAGGAAATGCACATACAAGATCAGGAAGCACAGAATTCCAAACAAGATGAACCTAAAGAGGCTCACACCAAGACAACATCATCATTAAAATGCCAAAGGATTGAAGACAAAGAGATAATCTTAAAAACAGAAAGAGAAAAGGAATTAGTTACCTACAACAAAGCTCCCATAAGATTGTCAGGTAATTTCTCAAGAGAAACTTTGCAGGCCAGAGGGGATTGGCACAAAATATGCAAAGTGATAAAAGTATGACCTATAACCGGGATCTCTTTCTGTTCTTTTCATATGGTTTCTGCTTCTTTGACTTCCCATTCTGGCTGCTTTTCTGTGTCTGTTTCTATGTACTAAGCAAAAACTCTTAAGTCTCCTGGTCTTATTAGCATGGCTTTGTGTACTAGTTGTCCAGTGAGTGGCACAGTCCTGAGAGGGGTTCAGCTACAGGCCAAGTTTAGCCCCAGCCTGTGCCTCTCTGGGCCACCTGTTAAAATTCAGCAAACAATCCACAGATGCTGTGCTTATAGTTGCCTCAAGAAACACACCAAAAACCGAGGCCATCTTGTCACCAGTATGAGTCTTGGTGCTGCTCAGCAAGGAGTACCTGACTTGTTGAGGACACACCTGACTCAGGTAAAAAGAAAATATAAATGATAAATTATTTACAAAATGATTAAATAGAGATACTTCATGTCACTCTGTGGCACACAAAGTCAGCTGAAATCAAAGGAAAGTATTAGTCTTACAACTTTAATTATTTAAAACAAAGATTGAACACAGTGAACTAAATATTGAACTTTAAAAAGTAGTAGAGAGTAATAAAGTGAACCAAAAGAAATAGGAGGAATAAATTAATAAAGATAACTCTGAAAGCAAATATAAGACAAAATTAAATAGTGAAAAACAGCCATATGGGTAAATAACTTCAAAAATATACATTTATAAAAAGTAAATATAAATAGTCACTTAATAAAAATATGTTTCCTAGTTGATATAACCAAAATTTCTAATGTATAAAGTATTTAGAAGACATGGCATTTATAAATTGTTTTATATCAGAATACATAGACTATTTCACTTAAAACATATTTTTCATTCCTAGCACCAGTAAATCTGATATCTTGACCCCAGGCATCCATTTCCTCTTTACTTAGTATGAAACTAAACACAATTTTCATTTATTTTTCATTTCAAAAGCAAAAATCCAATTTTGACATAGAGGTGCACCACTGCAAAAAGACAGCAGCCTTTCTATCATCTCATTTACTTAAGTTCCATGGAATAGTTTGTATTAAATTCTGTTAAACTTTGACATATACTTCCTTCTCATTTCTGCTAAGAAAAAAAAGATGAAATGATAAAACTGAAACCTCCAAGACCATTTCAAAAGTCATGTGTCACTGAGAAAGTAGACATTAAAAAAAGATTATATAAAATTAATATTTTAAAAAAATGCCTCATTTGGCCTTACTTTTAAAAAATTTCCTTAATGAAGAACATAAGATGGAATTTCTCACTGAGTAAAACAGGTAAGTATAATACACAGACCATTTACTTGGTTTTCAACAAATATTAAATCCTTAGGTCCAGCTGGAGGGTCCACAAATGATAATAGGTCTCTTATATAATTCTAAAACAGGATTTTCCCAGAACTTAATATTTAGTTAGTGTTTGTTAATTAAATTGGTGATTATTTACAGTTTTAATATTTTTTATTTCAACTTTTAACACCTCTTCCAGTATTTTCAAATCTACCTATGAAGCCATCAGAAGATCACCTCTCCATATGCTCCCTCTGTCTCACCCACATAACTACTTGCATTTCTGCTCATATACTCAATCTTCCCTCTTTTATAAATAAACTGGAAATGCTTCTAAGATAAGCTCAAGTCCTCCATTTTTGTATACTAAGAACCATTCACTCTTCCCTATATAAAGTTGAATTCAGCACTTCTCAGCTTCACCATTGACATTTCCTTCTCTAATGGATAATCTTCATCGGCATGCAAACATGCTATATAATTGTTATGTAGTTGGCTACACATTGAGTATATACCTTACACTTAGTCCCATGATAGAAGCTGTGAGAATATCTTTATCCAGAATAAATGATGTGCCTCTTCACTTGGAGGAGCTCATATACTGCTTAGGAAATCATTACTGATCTTCCTTTATTTTTGCATAGTGCTTTCCACTTTATAGTAGGTTAAGTAGAATAGGTATTATTACCATCCTAATAATCATTTATTCATCCTCTTTTATCAACATCATTGATCATCATCACAGAAGCAGCTAACATTAAATTAACGTCTATTATATGTCAGTGCTAGTGTGTCATATACATTATCTCATTTAATCTTAAATGACCTCCACATACAGTAAATATTATAATGAACTGATGTTCACAGAATTTATGTGATTCACCTAAAAAGGCAGAACCAAAATTTGAACTCAAGTCAAAATCCAAAATCTTTCTTATTCACTTTTTTCAAATGAAGAAACTGAGGCTCAGAGAGTTTCAGCAACTAGACCATGATTAGTAAGCAATAATCCTTTGACTCATTTTACTACTAGGACAAAATGATGATCAAAGTGTTATAGAGATTTTTCCTATATGAGTTCAAAGAGAGAAACTTATATAAGCTAAAGAATCACGGAAAGAATAAAAAAGGTACAGCCATTTTTAAGAATTGTGCTCCATTATTTCTTTTAAAAAGTGATAGGTGAGAATAAAATAAAAGTTCTTGAATGAAGTTTGTCTTTAGGTACACATTATTCATCATTAAATGCTTGCTAATACTTTGAGAAACTGGCATGGAACTTCAGTCATTTAAATGAAATGAATGCTTTTTTTCATGTTAATCTACTACTTAATAGTTGATAATGTCAGAACACTATTGCAGGTTAAAAGAAAATCTCAGTAGTTACCTAGATAAAGGAAGTAGGCTGTTCTTTGATTTTATTATTGCTCAAACACCATGTGCCTCCTGTGGCATGCCTGTGGATTTGTCCAAGCAATTGAGTTTATGAACTACATATTTTAGTATGATATTTAAATTATTCAGAGAACTGTGTTGACTTTTAACAATAGGCTCTACCTGACTGGTGAAATTGCTAATAAATCTGTCTCAGAAAAAATAACATAATGGATCTTTTCTATATATTTAATGTGCTTCCAACCTAATTCTAGTTTTCCATCTTCTGAAAAGAATATGCCAACAACAGCATCCACCTCCCATGACGTCAGTGATTTTATTCTTATCCATAGTTGTTTGGTGTTGTGTGCCCCCTCCCCTTGTCATGTCCTACTTTTGCCACAAACACACACACACACACACACACCAAATTCCTTGGTGATCTTAAAACTTTCAGGAAAAGCAACTCTTATTGCAGCCCCAAAAATGTAGGGGGACACTACTCTTTAATGTTAATCTAAAAGGTAAAAGTTTTTCATGTCAAAACTGAGAAATGTTAGCACAGAGAAACATGAAAAAGGGCCAGGAGACTTGAGGTCTTGTCTTTTCAGTATTTTCACTTGAGCACTTTTATCTACCATGTATTCCCCATCCACTCCTAATATGCAAGCATTTCCCCCACATTCTTTCTCAATTTAACCTGATGACAGACTACTTCATTTGATAATAGTGGGGGTCTGGCCATTGTGTAGATTGGAACAGTTGAAGACAAGTAAAAAATCATATTTGCTGAAAATAAAAGTTTGAATGATTAGAGAGATATTAGAAGGAGTTAAGTATGCCAAAGAAGTACCTTTATTTCTCTATGAGAAGGAAAAACTTCAGGATTTGTTCTCTGTTGTCAATTATATACACATTCTCACTGCCTCCAATTAAGAAGAAAAATATTGACTCAAAAGACAGGGATATTATTTGCCCAAACTCTGGATCACTAGTCTTACCTAACCCAAAGTTTTTTTTTTGTGAATGTAAATGTGGAAAATATAGTTATATAATGTATTTTCAACAGTGCCACCAAATGTTAGGTATTCATATAATTCTAGCATTGTGCTTGTTGACCCATCTGTTCAATGGGCCATTGCACACTGCAAAAAGATGCTGTAAGAATAGATATGTTTTTTGATGAATCTAACCAATTACTACTACTCTCTAGCTTGATAGTATAAGAACACTGGAGATATATATAATTATTGTTACAAATAATGCTTTCCATTTTCTGAATCGAAGCAAAACCCATTGAATTTGCAGAGAATGTTCCTGAAAGCAAAAAAAGTAACAGCTGGACTCTCTTCAGTCATGGGTCTGTAGCAGTGAAAAACAAAATCCAGCATTTAAATTGTATAAATGACTAATAGGACTTGATGTCTCCCAGAATACAGGAATCATCTACTAATAGTGAAATTTTTATCATAATGAGAGTAGGATATGAGAGAAATTCTAGGGCTGTTTTAGAAAAATGTGCTTCTTACATTCATTCACATTTCTTCAAGAAGCAAGGAAATAAGTAAAAAAAAAAATAAGAGATGAGTCAATATCTAAATCATCCATGAGAAAGACTATCTATAAATGAGATGTTTTAAAATGAATTTCTAGGCATTGAAGCTTTACTTTTAGCTGCAGATTAAATGCAACTGGTGTCTTACACAAAGATTTCTAAAATTTCTTGTCATTTTTGTGCAAACTGATATATTTTTAGTTGATTATTAAGTTCTCAAATTTGACTATGCATCATGATTACCTAGAGGGTTATTAAAACACAGATTACTGGGCCTCTGCTTCAGAGTGTTTGATTTAAATAATCTAAAGTAGAAACAAATATTTACATTTCTAATAAATCCCTAAGTGATGCTACTGCTGAACCAAAAGCATCCAAGGAACACATTAAGTAAAATCGCTGGATTAAAAGAACGCAGCACTGTTATTAATAAGAATAGTAATAAATTATAATTATCTAACACAGTACCATACATTCAAATGGCTCATAGCAAGATATGTCTTCTCATGTGTTACTCTGACTATATCTGTCTGATAGGAACAGGAAAATATCATTATCACCACTTTAGAGATGAGAAACTGAGGCCTGGTTTATGTACTTGTTCATGGGAAAATGCTAAAATATGATAGCTTCTCTTGTCTAAGTAGCACTCTCCCAACAACCACCACCACACAAATACACAAGTCTAGACACTTGTAAGGAAATATTTTATTAAGAGTGGCTGTTGCAGCAGGGAGCCTTTCAAAGATCAAGCCAAGGAGAGCATATAAGGCAGAAACTATTGGATATATAGTGGCTATGAAAGACGAAAGGGAGTTGCTAAAATCTGCTAGAGGAATTTTTGAAAACTTCACAAATTACATCAAATATTGCAATAACAGGAAATAGAGACAGGGAACATTTGCAGATGGGGTGAAGCTCTGGGCCTGAGATGGAGCAGATAACTTATTTTTTAATAAATCAATTAAATAATTAATATTTTTATGGTGACATTGGTGAACAAAATCCAATATGTTTCAGCTGTACATTTCAACATACACATATGCCTTCCTATTATTGCAATATTTGATGTAATTTGTGAAGTTTCAAGATATGTATCACACACACATATGCCATCCTGTTATTGCAATATTTGATATAATTTGTGAAGTTTCAAGATATGTACGTATATACATATATATATATACACACATACATGTATACATATATACATATATATACATATGTGTGTATATGTACCCACGAACGCATTGTGTGTTCACCTACCATAGTTAGATTTCTTTCTGTCACCACATATTTGATTCCTTTTAACACATGTACCTACTCCCTCCCTCTTCCCACCTACCTTCTGGTAACCACTAGTCTATTGTCCATGTCCATGGGGCCATTTAATTGTCCTATTCATTGGTTGCTTTTAGATTTATATCCGACAAATAAGTGATATCATGTAGTTTTAAACTTTTCTGTCTGGCTAATTTCGCTTAGCATGATTATCTCGAAGTCCATCCATATTGTTGCAAATGGCTGTATTTTATCTCTTGTTATGGCTGAGTAATATTCCATTGTATATACATACGCTGCCTCTTTAGCCAATCATCTATCGTAGGACACTGTGAATAATGCTGCTATAAATATTGGTGTGCAAATATCTTTTCAGATATGAGTTTTTAAGTCTTTGGTATAAATACCCAGCAGAAGGATTGCTGGATCATATGGTAGATAAATTCTTAGTTTTTTGAGGAACCTCCATACTGTTTTCTATAGTGGCTGTACCAATATACAGTCCCACCAGCAGTGTATGAGGTTTCATTTTTCTCCACATCCTCTCTAACATTTGTCATTACTTGTCCTGTTGACTATAGACATTAAATCAGGTGGTGAGATGATATCCCATTGTGGTTTTGATTTGCATTTTCCTAATAGCTAGCAATGTTCAGAATCTTTCAAAATATTTGCATGTTTTAAATATGAGGCCCTTATTGGAGGTGTTGCTTGTAAATATATTTCCCTATTCAGTGGTTGTCCCTTTACCTTGTCTATGGTTTCTTTTGCTGTGCAGAAGCTTTTCAGTTTGATGTAGTTCCATTCGTTTGTATTTTCTTTTATTTCTCTTTGAGAATAAATTCATAAAATCTTTTTAGGTACAAGGTCCCTGAGTTTAGTTCCTATATTTTCTTCTATGCATTTTAGTGTTTTGGGTCTTATTTCAAGTCATAAATCCATTTTGAGTTAATTTTAGTGTGTGGTAGTAGACAACAGTCTAATTCTTTTGCAGGTGATTTTCTAGTATTCTTAGGACCATTTATTGAACAGGCTTTCCTTTCTCCACTGTATGTTTTTGGCTTTTTTTGTCGAAAATTATTAGCTTGTAATAAACTTGGGTTTACTTCTAGACTCTTGATTCTGTTTCACTTGTCTATGTGTTTTTCTGTCAATACCATGTCATTTTGATCATTGTTGCCTTGTAGTATAATTTGAAAATCAGGCAGAGTGATACCTCCAGCATTGTTCTTTTTTCTCAGGATGGTTCTGGCAATTTGGGGTCTTTTATGCTTCCATAAATCTGAAGATTTTTTTGTTCTATTTCTTTAATAAATGCTGATGAGATTTTGATGGGTATTGAATTAAATTTATGTAATATTTTAGGCAATAAAACCATCATAACTATGTTGATTCTTCCAATCCAAGAACACGGAATATCTTTCCAATTATTTGTATCTTCTTGGATTTCTTTTAATAGAGTCTACTAATAATCATTACATATGTTCCTCACATGTTTTTGTTAGATTTATTCCTTGTGTTTTATTCGTTTTTTTGTTGAAATTGCAAAAGGAATTATATTTTCCGCTTCTTTTTCTGACACTTCATTAATAGAGTAGAGGAAAGCTATGGATTTTTTGAACAATTATTTTATATCCAGAAACTCTACTCTATTTGCTTATTGATTCTAGTAGTGTTCTTGTGGACTCTTTAGGGTTTTCTGTATAGAGAATCATGTCATCTGCAAATAGTGACAGTTTGACTTCTTTGTTTCCTATTTGGAGGCCTTTTATACCTTTCTCTTGCCTGACTGCATGCACTAAAACCTCAAAGTTATATTGAAAAATACTGACAATAGTGGACAGCCTTGCCTTGTTCTTGATCTTGCAGGGGAGGTTTTTAGTTTTTCACCATGAAGTATAATGTTGGCTGAGAGTTTTTGATATAGAGCCTTTATTATATTAAGGTACTTTCCTTCTATACCGATTTTGATAAGTGTTTAGATCATAAAGGGATACTGTGTCTTGTCGAAGGCTTTTTCTGCATCTATTGATATAATCATATGATTTTTATTTTTTTAATTTATATGGTGTCTCGCATTAATCAATTTGTGTATGTTGAACCATTTCTGTGACCCTGGGATGAAGCCCCATTTGATCATGGCGTATAACCTTTTTTAATATATTGCAGTATTCAGTTCACTAGTATTTATTTAGAATTTTTGCATCTATGTTCATGAGAGATATTGATCTGCAGTTTTCTTTTTTTGTATTATCTTTGCGAGGTTTTATTTCCAGGGTGATATTGGTGTCAAAAAAATTAGTTAGGAAATATTCCCTCCTCTTCAATATTTTAGAAGAGTTTGAGGAAAAACAGGTGTTAAACCTTCTTTGAATGTTTGGTAGAATCCACTGGTGAAGACATCTGGTCCTGGGTTTTTACAGTTTGGTAGGTTTTTGATGATTATTTCAATTTCCATACTGCTGATCAGTCTATTTAGATTTTCCAGATCTTCTTGATTCAGTCTAGGAAGGTTGTACTGGTCCAATTTCTTCTAGGTTATTAAATTTGGTGTTATAGACTTTTTCATAGTATTCTTTTTATGAATCCTTTGTATTTCTGTGATGTCTGTCATAAATTTTCCTCTTTTATCCCTGATTTTGTTTATTATTGTCATTTTTCTTTTTTCTTTAATGAACCTAGCCAAAGGTTTGTTAATTTTATTAACCTTCTCAAACATCCAGCTCTTTATTCCATTTATTATATATATATATATTATTTATTTCTGCTCTAATTTTTATATTATTTCTTTCCTTCTATTGACTTTAGATTTCATCTGTTCTTCCTTTATAGTTTCTTTTAAGATGAAAAATTAGGTTGTTTTATTTGGGCTCATTCTTGTTTTTTGAGATAAGCCTGTAATTATTTGAACTCTCTCTTATTCCTCTTACACCCGCTTTTGCCGTGTCTCAAATTTTTATGTTGTACCATTATCATTCATTTCTATATATTCCTTGATTTTTAAAAATATTTTCTCTGATTCAGTTATTCTTCAGTACTATGTTGTTTTAATCTCCATGTATTTGTGTTTATTCCTGATATCTTCTCTGCAGTTGATCTCTAATTTCAAAGCATTATGATCAGAGAATATGGTTGGTATGGTTTCACCCTCATATATTTGTTGAGGCTTTCTATGTGTCCCAGTATGAAGTCAATCTTGAGAATATTTCTTGTGTATTAGAGAAGAATGCATAAGCAGTTCTTTTGGGATAAAAGACTCTGTAAATGTCAATTACATCCAGTTGGTCTAATGTGTTATTTAAGGATGTTATTTTCTTATTGATTTTCTGTTTTAGATAATCTGTTCATATCTGATAGTGGAGTATTTCGGTCCCTACTATGGTAGTGTTTTGGTCTGTTTCTCACTTTAGTTCTGTTAGCAATTGCTTTACATATTTCATATCTTCCTGATTGGGAGCATAGATATTGTTAAGTATTATGTATTTTTGGTGTATAATGCCATTTATCATTATGACATGTCCCTCAGTATCTTTCTTTATCTTTTTTATTTTGAAATATATTTTTGTTCAATGCTATTTTTGTTCAATGCTCTCGTTTTTTCTGAATCTCATTTGCTTGAAGTATCATTTCCCACTCTTTCATTTTGAGTCTATATTTGTCTTTGGAACTTAGATATGTCTCCTGGAGGCAGCATATTTGTTGGTTTTGATTTATGATTCAATCTGCAACTCTGTGCTTTTTATTTTTGAGTTCAATCCATTTTCATTTAGTGTGACTATTGAAATATGAAGTCTTCTTACAGCCATTTTATCTTTTGCTTTCTGGTAGCTCAGTGTTTCCATTGCTTCCTTGTCCTTGTGTGTCTGTTTTTTTGTTTGTTTGTTTTGTTTTGTTTTTGTTTTGTTTTGTATTTTGGTTGACTTTTGTGCATTTTCCATCTAGTCCTACTTTTATGTTATATACTTCATTCTGAATGTTTGGTGTGTGGTTACCATTCCAAATTATGTAGAATATATGTGTGGTGTGTGTTGTGGTGTGTGTGTGTGTGGTGTATTCCATTTTCTTCCAACATGTGCCTTTATCTCCATTCCCCTTTGCAAATTTAGATCTTTGAATCTTCCCTTTTTCAGTCATTGGTGTCTCAATATATCCCTATGTATGTTGAATGTTCATTATTATCCTGCTATAGGCAAATATATTCTTATTGTTTAAGCTTATAAATGCCCCATTCTTGGTAAGAGTTATGGTCCTCTGCTTCTATCTGCATGCTTATTAGCCTTACTTCTAATTATGTATTTTATTTATTTTTTTTGACATTTAGTTTTCGGTGAGATGACCCTCTTCAGTATTTCCTGTATTGCAGGCCTCATAGTGGGAAATTCCAATTTTTATATGTCTAGAAAAGTCTTTTTCTCTCCTTCATATCTAAAGGAGATCATTGCTGGATAATGTTATTCTTGGCTAGTAGTACCTTTCATCTAATAGTTTGAATACTCGATTCCACTCCTTTCTGCCTTGTAAGATCTGTGCTGAGAAATCTGACAATAATATAATGGGTTTTCCTCTACAGGTTACCATCTTCTTTCACCGGCTGCCATGAAAATTCTGTCTTTGTCATTTATTTTTGATAATTTTAATACAATGTATCTTGGTAAAGGTTTTTTTTTTTTTTTTTTTTTTGGTTGAGATAACTGAGTGTTGTGTTGAATTCTTGAATTCCAAGTCCTACCTCATTCCTTAGATTTGGGAAATTCTTGTCAACTATTTGTCTCAAAATGCTTTTGAATCCCTGCTCCTTTTCCTCTCTCTTCGATAATGCCCATTATTCTTACATTTCCTCTCTTGATCGTATCAGCAAGTTCTTATATTTTCTCTTTCGTTATTTGCCATTCTTTGGTTTCTCTCTCCTTCCTTATGATTTATTTCTAGATTTCTGTCCTTGATACCTGATCCTTTCCTACATTTTGTCTACCTATTTCCCAAGCTTGCCATTTCAGTTTTCATCTCTTTCAGTGTGTTTTTCATCTCCAGAAGTTCTATTTGGTCCTTTTGAGGTTTTCAATCTCCTTGCTAAAGACCTCATTCTCTTCATCTAGTTGCTTTTTTTTTTTTCAATTTCAGATTGCTGATAGGAATTATTTTGAATCTCATTGAGTTTTTTTCAGATGAATTTCTGTCAATTAAGTCACATATTTTTTATGTCTTTAAGTTTATTTTCTGGAGAGTTTTCTCTCTCTCTCTCTCTTTTTTTTTTTTTTCTGAGATGCCTTGTGACGTCGGTTTGTCCATGGTGTTTAATAGAATATTTCTCCACCTGGGTATTAATGAAAGTATATCCCTGGTTGTTTTTTTTCCCCCAGGAAGAGGATTATTATATAAAGTCTGCTTTAGCTTGTTGCAAAGAAGACATTTTTCTTTTGGTTTCCAATATTTGACGTCTAAACCTCTTGGATCCCTGCTTTATATAAAATCTTAATAATGCCTCTTTTTTTCTTATAGATATTCAAACATTCTCAATATCCTCTGTCTTAGTCCCTGTCAGTGTAAATGACAATTTCAGTAGTGTTTGCTCACATTTCTGTGAGGCTCAACCATGTTTGAATCTCAGAGGGTATGGAGGAGGGCCCTCTGGGTTGGGGTGGGGGCTGTGGCTCAGCCTTGAATTTTGCAACTGCTGCTTGTAATAATCAACTATTATTTCTCTGCCATCCTCACGTCTCTGCTGTCCCCACTTCTCTGCTTTCTGCCCTGATGCCTGGCACTGCCACTGATCTCATAGAATTCACAACTCTCACAGGAAGGGCTGTTCAGGGATCTCAATGCACCTTCTCTCCTAACCCCTTCCTACAGGAAGCTCCAACTGGGAGAGACAGCTTCTTCGTTTCGCCCAGTCTACCACACAACTCCCAGGATCTGACCTGTGGCAGCTCTTATGCACTAATCCCTCACTCAGACGTGCTGTTTTGCACAGGTTTTTTGTTTGTTTGTTTGTTTAATTTTAGATGCTCAGCTTGTTGTTTTTTCAAAGGGCAAGATCTGGGAATGCCCTTCTCTCTGCCATGTTCAGATAACTTAAAGTATGAAGACATTCACATCAGTTTAGATCCTAGATGTCCTTGTCAAAATGACCTAAAATTATGTCAAGCACAAAGGTTGATTAGACTTGTCACTCCCAGCTGACTGGGATATCCTATAGAAGTAAAAGTTACAATCTTCTATTATATATAAGGACTTACTGCAGTTTCTACTTAAGAGTAATGCCTTAATTTAAACATCGATTTTAGATAAAATAAATGTTACACTTGGTATGTTTTCATTTTTCTATTTTTGTATATAAAAACAGTTTTCCAGTAGGAAAAAATACCTGTTGATTGGCTATCAGCAAGGTAAGTTTTCACCTGGCATCTTCTTTAAGGACCCTTTTAACATAAAACAATAAGGGAGGTGGTAGTAGTAGTAAAATAAGTTTGGTCAAAGAATATGTTTGAGAAACTTTTCCTATAGGTTTAGACTTAACTTACTAGTTGTTAATAATCACTTGATTAAAAGCTTTCAGAAAAAAAAAAAACCTCCTACGTATAAAAATATGTATGTGTATATTACTCTTTACGTCAATTATTCTATGAGTTTTTACATGGAATTTTATAAACTAGAGAAGTATTAATTTGGAATAGTTAGATGGATAAGTACCAACAAAGAACTAAATTCTCTAAACACTACTGAAAAAAAAGTAAATATTCATGACCCAAATGGCCCAAATCCTGATTACTTTAGTTTGGCAGTGTTTTCCCACTGGATTTACCTCTAATCATAAGCATCTATCATATCAGCAGTCTAAATGAACATACCAGCAGTCTGCTTCATGTACTATCTATAGACAGAGTCTTAATACCTTTCCTCATCTAATTAAACTAACCGGACATATCACATATGCCACATTGGACCTCAGCCCCTTTGTGACATTGTCAAAAAAAAGAAAACAAAGAAAATGCAAAAAAGAAACTGGAAAAGCAAGTAAATTCTCTAGTACTGGACAATTCAGTGCAATTCTGAAATAATTATAGCTACTTTCTTTGGGCCAGTTTTACCTCAAGCTGTTTTCTCATGCTTAATTATAGTCATACACTACACATGTATAGCATCATGTTCAAGATATATATTTATAAATAAATAAGTACCAGAAGTAGAAGAATTATGTTCCTGGAAGAGTTAATACTTGCTGCTAAAGAAGTCAAGATCCATTTAAATATTCTTTGATCACTAAAATCATAAGTAAACATACTGAATATTTACCTCTGTGATTCATTGGGCTAGACATAGAGAATACAATATATTACAAGACATGTATATACAATCAGTACAAATAATATGGCAAATATCTGCACATGACAAGTGCCAAGTTATCAGTACAGGCCACTAGTGCTACCAGAATTCCGAAGTCAAAGAGATTATTTTACTGGAAAGAGGTAGGATATACTTAAAGAACATATGCCACTTAGATAAGTTGGTAATAACGGGGAGGAGGTTAACAGATCAGGGCAATAGAGAGAACAAAGACTATGTAAGGCATTCTTGAACCAATATGACTCAAGAGAAACATTAACATAAAAAAGTTGTGAGAGAAGAGTAGAAATATGTTAGCTTCCATAGTGCCAGGCTAATGTCTATGCCCCTAAAGCTAGACAACTTTCTGTTTCATTAGAGCTCAATAGCTTGATATGACAGGTAAGACCACAAAACCTGAAAGTTAAGGTCTGGTTCTTCAGTTATTATATGAGTGACCCAATCTTTCTGTGCCTCCATTCTCTAAAGCAAAACATATACACACAACTAATTGCCAACAAGAAGCAAATAATATCTCTTAGGAGTATTGTGAAGATTAAATGATACATAAATGCATGCATACATAACATAACATAACATAACATAACATAACATAACAAACATACTAGGGTCCCAATTTACAGGCCACAGACCAGTCTGTGGCCTGTTAGGAGCAAGTCACACAGCAGGAGGTAAGCAGTGGCAAGTGAGCAAAGCTTCATCTGTATTTTCAGCCGTTCCCCAAGCTAGCATCATGGCCTCAACTCCATCCCAGATCATTAGGCACTAGATTCTCATAGGAGCACCAAGTCCCTGGTGCCAAAAATGTTGGGAGAAGCCAGAAACATGGCAGAATGATAGAGACATCTCCAGATCTCTCCTTGAAATATCAATAAACTGAACATCTAAAGCTCAACAAAAAACACTCAAACTGCACAAAAACACGTCTGAGCGTGGGATCTACACATAAGAGCTACAACAGGTCATAACCCTGGGAGTTGAGTGGGTAGACTGGAAGGAACAAAGAAACTGCCCCTTGCAGGCTGATCTCCCTGAAGTGGAGGGGGAGGGAAAATGTGTGGTGGGTTCTCTGAACAACTCTACCTGGGAGAGCTGTGAGCTCTATCTGGCTGGCTGCAGTGCTCAGGCATTAGAGCAGAGAGAAGAAAAGTGGTAAGAACAAAGAAACGTGGATGATGGAGAAATAACAGTTGATTATGACCAGGAGCAATATCAAAACATGAGGCAGAACCACAGACCCCATCCAGCAACACAAAGGGCCCTCCCACAATATCTTCCAAGAACCAACACTGCGGACCCCCAGAAAAATCTGAGAAAACACTACTGAAACTGTGGCTACACTGACAGGGACTGAAACTGAGGGTAGCAAGCATGAATAAACATCTATTTAAAAGCATTATTAAGACCTTATATAAAGCAGGGATCCAAGAGGCTTAGATGCCACCACTGGAAACTAAAAGAAAAAACAACTTCTTTACAACAAGCTAAAGACAGACCTTTATAGAATGAATATTCTTTCTGGAAAAAAGCATAGTACACTTCCATTAATGCCCAGGTAGAGAAATATTCCATTAAAAACCATGAATAACCACGATGACAAGATATCTCAGAAAGAAAAAGAGAAACCAGAAAATAAGCTTAAAAACATAGAAGTATGTGACTTAAATGACAGAGAGTTCAAGATAGTAGTTCTGAAAAAAAATTCAATGAATTCCAAAAAAACAAAAAACAAACAAACAACAAACAAACAAAAAACAAAATTTTCAGAATTAAAAAATAAAAATTGATGAGTAGAATGAGTTCTTTAGCAAGGGATTGAAACCCTCAAAAAGAACCAAATAAAATTCCTGGGGATGAAGAACACACTGAAAGTGTTGCAAAATGAAATAGCAAGCTTGGGAAATAGAGTCGACCAAATGGAGGAAAAGAGAAGTGATATCAAAGGCAGAAATCTAGAAATAAATCAGAGAAGAAAGAAAACCAAAGGATGAAAAATAATGAAAGAGAAATTAAGAACTAACTGATACCATCAGAAGAGGAAACATAAGAATAATGGGAGATCTCTAAGGGAAGGAAAAGGAGCAGGGATTAGAAAGCATTTTCAGGCAATAGTTGATGAGACTATCCCAAATCTAAGGAATGTGCTGGATCTTAGAATTCAAGAAGTCAACAGAACACTCAGTTATCTCAACCTAAAGGGGACTTCTTCATGACACATTGTATTAAATATCAAAAAAATATGACAAAGACAGAATGCTCAGGGCAGCCAGGGAAAAGAAGATAGTAACCAATAAAGGAAAATGTGTTAGATTATCATTGGACTTCTCAGCACAAACCTTACAGGCCCAAGGGAGTGGAATCAAATATTCAAACTATTAAATGAAGGGAACTACCAGCCAAGAATAACGTTATCCAGCAATGCTCTCCTTTAGACATGAAGGAGAAATAAAGACCTTTCCAGGCATACAAAAATTAAGGGAATTCTCCACTACAAGGTCTGCATTACGGAAAATACTGAAGGGGCTCAGCTCACTTAAACAACATGACAAAAAAAAATGCGATGACTATGAATAAGGCAACTAGCAGACGATAGAAGCAGTGGAGTGTATCTCTTACTAAGAACAGGGAATTATAAGCTTAAAGAATAAGAATAAATTTGCCACAGCAAATAAATTTCTTGTATATGACATAAAACAAGAAGGACCAGAGGGAAAACCCACAAAAGCCAACCAAAACACAAAAAAAACAGATACACAAGGACAAGGAAGCATGGAAACAATGAGGTACCATAATGTAAACGATAAAATGGCTATTAGGAGACCTCATAATTCAATAATCACCATAAATGTAAATGGATTAAATTTAACAATAAAAGGCACAGAGTTGCAGAATGCATCAGAAAGCTAAACCCAACCTATGCTGCCTCCAGGAGATACATTTCAGTTTCACAAGCAAATATAGACTTAAAGTGAAAGGGTGGAAATTATATTTTAAGCAAATGGCATTCAGAGAAAAAACATGAGTAGCAGTACTTATATCGGATAAAATAGATTTCAAAATAAAAAAAGGTAAAGAAAGATAAAGAGAGACACACTTCATAATGATAAAGGGAATAATGAATCAAGAAGACATAACACTTAATTAATAACTATGCTCCTCATTTGGTAGCCCTGAATATATATAAATCAATTGCTAAAAGAACTAAAGGAGAAATAGACAAAAACACTATCATAATAAGGAACTAAATACCCCAAGTCGGATATTGATATATCATCCAAACAGAAATCCATAAGGAAATAACATCTTTAAGTGATACATTAGACCAACTTGACATAATTGACATTTACAGGGCCTTTCCCCCAAACTGCTGCTTATATATTCTTCTCTACTGAACATGGAACGTCTCAAGGAATGACCACATACTGGGACAGAGAAATAGCCTCAACAATATAAGAGGGTTGATAAATCACCAACCATATTCCTGATTATAATACTTGAAAATAGAGATCAACTGTGCAAAGAAAGCAGAAAGAACCACAAACACATGGAGATTAAATAACATGCTACTAAATAATGAAATAAAAAGAGAATCAAGAAATACATAGAAATGAATGATAATGATAGTACAACATAACAAATATTTGAGACACGGCAAAAGCGGTCATGAGAGGGAAGGTTCATGTCATTACAGGCCTATCTCCAAAAACAAGAATGAGCCCAAATAAACAACCTAACACTTCATCTTAAGAAACTAGAAAAGGATGGACAAATGAAGCCTAAAGTCAGCAGAAAGAAATAATCAAAATTAGAGCAGAAATAAATAATATTGAAAAAAAAATAAATAAATGCAACAAAGAACTAGATCATTGAGAAGTTTAATAAAATTGACAAACTCCTGGCTAGACTCACTAAAGAAAAAAGAAAGGACACAAACCAACAAAATCAGGATGAAAGAGGGATATTAGGATGGACACTGCAGAAATAAAAAGGATAATGTAAGAATACCAGAAAAAATATGTAATACCAAATTTAATAACCTAGAAGAAATGGACCAGTACTTAGAGAATACAACCTTCCTAGATGGAACCAAGAGAACTGGAAAATCTAAATAGACCCATCAGCAGTATGGAAATTGAAACAGTCATCAAAAACCTACCAAAAAGTAAAAATCCAGGACCAGATGTCTTCACCAGTGAATTCTACAAACCTTTCATAGAATATTTAGTACCTATTCTGCCTCAAACTCTTCCAAAGACATTGAAATGGAAAGAGTTGTTTTCCACCTCATTTTATGACACCAATACCACCTTGAAACAAAATCTGGTAAAAAATAGCACAAAAAAGAAAACCGGAGACCAATATCTCTCATGTAACAACAGATGCATAAAATCATTAGTAAGATGCTAGCAACCAAATACAGCAGCATATTAAAAAGATTATACACACAATCAATGTGGGCTTCAATCCCAGGGGCACAGGGATGGTTCAACATTACGCAATCGACTTATGTGAATCACCATTAAATAAACAAATTAAAAAAATATAGAATCATATGATCATATCAATACTAGATGCAGAAAAAGCCTTCGACATGACACAACATCCATTTATGATCAAAACAACTTAAGATCAGTATAGAGAGGAAAAGTACCTGAAGATAATAAAGGCACATATGACAAAACCTTCAACCAACATTATACTTCATGGTGAAAAACTAAAATCCTTCCTCTAAGATCAGAACAAGGCAAGACTGTTCAATATTGCCCCTTAATTCAAATTAATGTTTGGAGATCCTCACAAATGCAATCAGGCAAGAGAAAGATATAAAAGGAATCCAAATAGGAAAAGAAGTCAAACTGTCCACTATTGTGGATTGACATGATTCTCTGATAGAAACCCTAAAGATTCCACAAGAAACACTACTAGAAACATATAGCAAATACAGTAAAGGTTTTGGATAGAAATCAATGTTTAAAAAATCCTAGCATTTTATACTCTAACAACGAAGTGTCAGAAAAAGAAGTGAAATATAATTCCTTTTGAATGGCAACAAAGAAAATAAAATACCTAGGAATAAATCTAACAACACATGCGAAGGACATATGTAATGATTACTAGAAGACCTATTAAAAGATTCGAAGCGGATACAAAGAAATGGAAAGATATTCCATGTTCTTGGATTGGAAGAGTCAACATAGTTTTAAGTGACCATGATTACATAAAGCATTATATAGATTAATGCAATCCCCCATCAAAATCTCATTGGTATTTTTTAAAGAAATAGAACAAAAATTCCTCATATTTTTATGAAAGCACAAAAGACCCTGAATCACCAACACCATCCTGAGAAAAACAACAAGGCTGGAGGTATCACTCTTCTAACTTCAAATTATTTGAATACAAAGCCAAAAATAATCAAGAATGACAGGAGATTGGCAGAAAAAAAACAGACACACAGACAAGGTAGAACAGAATCGAGGGTCCAGAAATAAACCCATGTTTATGGGCAATATGATTTTGCCAAAATCTGAAAACATTCAGTGGAAAAAAGGAAAGCCTCTTCAGTAAATTGTGCAGGAAAACTTGAAAGTCTATCTGCAAAAAGAATTAAACTAGACTGTAGTCCTTTTAACACACACACCAAAATTAACTCAAAATGAATTTAAATAACTGATATAAGACCTGAAACAATAAAGTGCTTAGAAGAAACATAGGAACTTATCTCATGTACTTTGGACTAAAGTGGATTTTTAAATGAATTTCACCTCAAAGACAAGGGAAATAAAAGCAAAATAATTGAAATAGGCCTACATCAAACTAAAAAGCTTCCACACAACAAAAGAAATGGTCAACATGGTAAAGGGACAACCATCAGAATGGGAAAATATATTTGCAGAGCAACACCTCTGATAATGTCCTAATTATATCATATACAACATATGCAAAGAGACTAATAGAACTCATGACAATAAAAAAAAAAAAACATATGATCCAATCAAAAAATGGGCAGAAGACCTGAACAGACACTTATCCCTAGAGGACATACAAATGACCAAAAGCAGACATATGAAAAGATTCTCATCTTCACTACCTATTAGGGAAATGCACATCAATAACCCTACAATGAGATATCATCTCATACCTGTTAGAAAGCCGTATATCAACAGGACAAGAATTAACAAGTGTTGGTGAGGATGCTGCAGAAAAAGGAACCCTCATACACTACTGGTGGGACTGGTAAATTGGTACAGCCACTATGGAAACATCATTATGGAGTTTTCTCAAAAAACTAAGAATTTATCTACCATATGTTCCAGCAATCCTTCTGCTGGGTATATTTATTCCCAAAGACTTGAAAACTATTAATGAAAAAATATTTTGCACACCAATGTTTATAGCAGCATTATTCATGGTGGCTAGGACATGGAAGCAACCAAAGTGTCTTGCAATAGATGATTGGCTTAAGGAAGTGGTGCTACATATATATACAATGGACTTTACTAAGCCTTAGGAAGAGATGAGATACTGCTTTTGCTGACAACATGGATGGACCTCAAGATATTCATGCCAAGTGAAATTAACCAGACAGAAAAGGATGAAAACACATGGTATCACTTATATTGTGAGATATAAATGAAATGCAACACATGAACAAGACGAACAGAATCATGGAATGGATAATAGATTAGTCATTACCAGAGAGTAAGGAGTTGGAGGGAAAGGAGGGAGGTAGGTGAGGTGAAGGGGTCAAATATGCAGTGACATTAAATAATTAAAATACAATAAATTTTAAAAATAAGATTTGGTACCACTACCCTAGCACATAATATACTTTCATTCAATTTTTTAGTTTGTCTTTGCCCTGCAATATTTTGCATTAAAATGGTAGAGATATATAGATCTGTCAAATATACTTCAACATAAGAGAAATAACTCAAAATTCCTAATCATCTAACAGTGATGAAGTAGTCATTATCTTTGCTTCCAGGAGTAAATTTATACCATTAAGAGAAGGAAAAAATATCATTTAAAATTGTGATAAGTTTTGCAATTTAATTGTTTTATGTCTCTTGAATAAGACTTTTGTGTGTGTGTAAGTTCATAAAATTCCATTTTATAACATAAAAAAAATCTCAGACGCGAAAGAAGACCTTAAGTGTTATTTATATACTAACCATCTTTGTTTTGACACAGTTTACCACACTTGTTTATATTTAACAAAAAAGTGCCGTTCACCTGCTGAAAGCCAAATATCAGTAGTCTGGAGTTCTCTTAGCCCTGAAAGTTATTAAATTTCTTTTCAACTGCAGTTGGATTTATTTGAACTGATCTAATTTTATAAAAACTATGATCCATGCCACAGTCATTCCAAATGGACAATATATACATATATTTTTTTGACTTATCTGGTTGAGAGCATGGATTTGTGACAATGGGAACAGAAAACTAGATTAAGTTTTATAATTATATTATTTTATTTTCTTGGGCCTCCCTGCTCTGCAAATTCCTGTTTTATCTCTGTTAAATTATCTACTCTCCATCCTGTCCCAGCTTATTTACCTGACAATTCTCTATTCCTTTAAGCCTCATCTGATCCTCATAGGCCAACTTAGATGCTGCTCTTTGATGAACTTTATTGCACTTTCTATATATTGAGGTATGATGTTGTGTATAGATTTAGTAGACTGCAAGTAAATCCATGAAATGTCTGTACCCTCCTGAAGAGTCATCTGTTGGATTATCAAGTCATCTCTTGTATCTAATACCTAATACCAAATGCATAACACATAATAAACCTGTTTGATATAAGTTTGATGAGTGAATGAATGAATAAAATCAAAGTCACCTTACATCTCAGAGGATGTCGCTGTTCTCTGCCATTGCCTACACTCCCAATTCGTGGATCTGCAAATCCATTAAAGTCAAGGAATGAAGTTGGAGACAAAGCAAGTGGATGATTCAAAAATTCAAAGCCACAACTGAAGATAGAGCTCAAACTGCATACATACTCTATTATAACTGGTTAGTGAGAGCATCTCTATATACCTACCTCATATTAAAAGTGGGATGAAGAGATCCCTGGTACTCTTCCATGGCAGTTCTTAGCAACAAACTGCTTATCATTGATTGAATATGTGAAATCATTCCTATTTTTAATACCTCATTGGAATGGGAACCCAAACATCCACCTGTCGCTCTTGTCCCATCACCAACAAATAAATGTAGAGAAACAGATATAAGCAAACATTGTTTTCTTCCTATAATACCCTTTTCACAGTCAGTTTTATCTTATTCAGAATCAGAATTTACTCGTGTACTAAGGCAACATGCTATTAAGTTCATGCAAAGCTGAGAAGATTTTTCTACTAAAATGACTGCTTCAGCAAGCACTAGCTCTAATGAATACAACAGAATAGGCTATACAGAGGCACAATGGAAGGACATTGATGTGAAGCTAGGAAGATAATTTTAATTGCTATGAGGTTTCACAATCATTTTCAGAAAATAAAATTTCCAGTTGATTGAAGAGCAAATCCTTCCATTTAAATAATGTTTCTTTTTTACTCCTAGAAGTTATTCAAAGCGTCACTTCTAATATCTTTTTTATCTTCACAGTTGGCTTTGTAAAGGTAGAAAAAGTAGGTAGCTTTATTTCTTGGAAGAACATGTTTTTTTCTTCCCTAAAAGAATGGTGTTGAATCTTTGTAGAGAGATTCTGGAATGTTTCTTTTATTTCAAAATTTAAAATGACCCTCAAAGATTTTAAAAAGAAAGCAGAAATTCCCAGGACAGCTTTTAAAAATGCCATTGTGTATTAAAGTGCTATATCATCCAGGTGCAGTTTACACTGGTCTAGAGGGCATGTTACCAAGGATATATTTAAGAGGAGCCTGAGAAGTGAAGGTCTTGGAGAGGAGTCAAATGAGAATAGTTCTAAACAGAGTCTCCAAGGGCCTGAAAGGAAGACAAAAGAAATGGAAGTAGCACTTAGGGAGAAACCTATCAAGTACCATCACACCTGTGCTATGTACTTTACATACCTGTGAATTGGGTCTTAGTGTGACCATTTTACAGAGAAGAAACTGAAAGCCAGAGAAGTGAAACAACTTACCAAAGCTTGCACAGCTAACATGTGATTGATCCAAGACTCAAACTCAGGTCTGTATGAAATTAAGAGGGTCTTGTAATGAGTCAATGAAAATCCCTGGGACTCCAGGGAGTGATAGCAATTACTTCAGGGCAAAAGTGTTTAATAATGTTTTCTTTTTCCTTAATGCTGAATATATTATTATAAATTATTGAATATAAGTTTGCTAAAAAGCACACAGTTTGAATAAGCCTTTAGCCCTCTGTTATATATAGCATGGTTGCTGATGTCCCTTTGCTTTTAATTAGCTTATTGTCTGCCCAATCAGTGTATAGTATAATTAATATGGTATGGTATGGTATGGTATGGTATGGTATGGTATGGTATGGTATGGTATGGTATGGTATGGTATGGTATAGTGTGGTATAGTATAGAGAAATGCAATACTGCTAAAGGAGGTAAAAAAGTTGGTGGGTGCCTTCCTGTAAGTGGAACCAGGGAAAATTGCCTTTTTTTACACTTAGGAGATTGTAGCACTGAAGAATGTACCAGTACATAAGATCAGGTGTTAGGGGATCATTAAGTGATAGATAAAGAAACTGAGGCACAGAGAAAGGAAGTAATTTGCCTGAGATGACACCTTTAGTTCAGAGTCATTGCTGAAGCTATATCTGGAGACTCTTGACTCCCAATATTGTGCTTATTTCAAGACATGATTCCTTCCCCCCCCCGACCACCACTTTATAAGGTATTAAAAAGAAATATATCTTTCACTCATAGGCGGGATCTAACATTGCATCTGAGCCTGTTTAACATAAAGTTGATCGGTATATTATTTTTCATTAAAGGTTTGGAAAGGCAGTTCCTGACCTCCTTCTCCTACCAGTAGAATATCTCATGATGTATTATGGGAATGACATTCCATTGATTGGGCAGCCGGCTCTCACTGGAATTCTTTGGAGAAGCAGCAAGAACGTTAAGAAGCCTTCAAGGGAAGTATGAGAGAAATAATCTATTTTTTAAAGAAACAGATATCATTATTTGCAGTTCATTGGCATTTCTATTTGATATGTTCGTTGTTTAGAGTAAAGAGGAATGAGAAGACATGAATATGAAAGGTCATTTAAAAATGTTAATTAATATTTTGCAAGGATTACATTCAGAATGTAGATAGTTTTTAAAACACAGTAAAGGCCAAGTTGCTGCCTCAAGGATCTAAATATCTACAAGGAGAAAAATTAGTTCCAAGAGTAATCTTTACTTAAATGAGAATTTCAGGGATAGAAGGAAATTGATTTTCTAAATATCTCAGACTGATTTCTGTCCTACCTTTTTTTGGGGGATTTGCGGTTTGGAAATATTATATCGCAAGACATCCAGTTCCACTTTTGAGCAGTTCTACTTATAAATACATATTCTATTGATGTGACATTTATTTAGAATTTTAATCTATAGCTCACCTCTTTCCTCTGATGTACACAACATACATCATATCTTCTATGTACATTTATTATATATATGAAGATGCCAGCCATATACTTTTCTAAGCTTCTCTTTCCAAGCTAATCTCCCTTAGTTCCTCAGTTCTTTCTCAAGCACATGATTTCTTTATCATCCACCATTCTATTCACCCTTCTTTGAATACACCTCTAATATGTCAAGATTTTTCTTAAAACATATAACTCAGAACTTAAAACAGTGCTTCTGACCCATTCTGACAAGTTAGAGTAAATGAGGCTCATTACCTCCATGATTCTAGACACTATTTTTCTATTGATGCAGCCTTATGTAGCTATAGTTTATTTTTCTCTTTTGTTATTTTAAATGAGTCATTTAAATATCCAATATTTCTTCACACATTGATTGATAAGATAATATGCCTTGTACATTCCATTATTTAAATCCAAATGCAAGATATCACATTCTTAAAAATCTATCTATCTATCTATCCATCTATCTATCTATCTATTTATTTATTTATTTATTTATTTATTATAGGATGTCACATTTATCACTTGTATTTTCATTTTTTTTTTTATTTTAAGAAGTGTTAGTTACACTCTTTGTGGATGCAAGGATATAGTCAAACTGCAGTAATAGAGATACATATAGGTGTATCTTCATTACTGGTGCTGTTTTGTAATGTTCCATGATTTGATAAGGGAGAAAGAAAACTGTCTCACTATTGCAGTGCCTGATGTTCAGTGGATATCTCCTCAAATGTGACCAACTGCTGCTCTGTGCACTAAGGGTTCCATATAATGGTGACTCAACTGTTTAGTCCTGTGTTTGCCAATGTGGACTGCTAATCCTGTTACACCTTATGAAACAGAAATTTTCTAAATATGTTTTTATGATTGAGATTAATAGTGTAACAAATCAATAATGACATAAATAACAAAAAATAAGCCAGAAGATAATTTGTAAATTTACTCACTTTTCTATGCATTCTGCATGCATTCCTATTGCTTACAAACAAGATTATCAGTAACTTGTGCATACTTATAACAATATTCACTAGCTGACTGTTGAACACAGAATGAGTATTCTGTTTATTCATTCATTACTTCATTTACTTTTTTTTTTTCAAAAATAATTATTGAGCATTCACTATGTGTCTGACCTCTTTCACTTAATATTATGTTTGTTATGTGTCTAGATGTAGATCATTTTGGTTAATATTTAATATGATTCAATATTTAAAATGACTATACCTTTCTAGGCTTAAGTATTTTCAGCATAAAATTAACTCATGTACATTTTTTTCTTTTCCACAATAGATTGTTTTTCTTATTCTGAAACTTTACATAAATGGGCTCATACAGCATTTACTCTTTTGTATCTGCCTTCTTTTCTCAGAGTAATGCTGTTAGAATTTATCCATGTTATGTGTATTAAGAGTTCATACTTTTTAAGCATTTCTTAAAATTTTTAATAGTGTCTCACAGATCACTGATGCTCTGTTCATTTTGTAAAAACCTTTATTTTCTCTCTGTTCCTCAGATTGGATAATTTTCACTGGTGTATCTTTGGTTTGAACAACATGCTTATTAGTTTTATAATAGAGTAATATGATAATTTATCATCATATTTGTGTTAAATCACTCTGGATTTACTGTAAATACTGTATTGAATGTTGCTTGAATGAAAGCCAGGACAGTGATCAGGATTGGGGTCTAGTGAGACATGATATTGGCCTAAGCTGTTAGTTTTAATAGGAGTGAAAAAAAGGAGACAATTTATAAAATGTTAAGAAGATAAAATAACACTATTTGACAATTGATTGTATGTTCATAATCAAAGACGAAATCCAGGTTTCTTTTTCTGTTTATACCTTGTTCTCTAAGAATCAATTTGCCAAGCTAAGAAATGAATGTTTTAGTTTTAATCTAGATTTCAGTAGAGAGGTCTGGCCTGGAGGTAGAGATGTCAAAGTCATCAATGTATCAATGGTAATTGGAGTTAGGAAATTGTATAAAATTACCCAAGATAAGTGTGTGATGTGAGAATAGGGCCAAATACAAGATTCCTAACTTAAAAGAGCAAGCCAGAAGAAAATGAAAAACAAGTTGCTAGAGAAGTAGGAATTAAATCAGAAAAATGGTGCATTAAACATTATCATCAGTGTTAAAAATGGGAGTTAGGTAAAGCAAAATTATGAATAAAATGTGTTATTTCATAATGACAGAATATAAGGACCCTGATAGTCATGGGATTAGAAATTTCAGTGAAGATATATGGGATTCTCAGAAGATTATTGCAGGAGCAAACCTATGTAAATTTGTTGAGAGATGAGTGTGAGGTGATGTGGAAACAGTAAACTTTCAATTTTTAAAATAACGTTGATGATGAAGTAGAGAAAATAGGTAGGTGAGAGGAACTGTAGTTAAAATAAATTTTTATTGTTAAAATACAAAGATATATTGTTTCTTCATTAGTTTCAGGTATACAGTACATTGGTTAGATATTTATATAATTTATGATATGATCCCCTGATTACTCTATCAACCATGTGGTTTACACATAGCCATTACTATACTATTGACTATATTCTCTATGCTGTACTCTATGTCCCTGTGACTATTTTGAACTACTAATTTGTATTTCTTCAACTGTTCACCTTTTTTCTCCCAGCACCCCTTCCCCATCAAGTCTGCTTCTCTTTGGCTGTCACCAGATTGTCCTCTATATCTATGAGTTTGTTTTCATTTAGTTTGTCTTTTTTATTATCCTTTAGATTCTGTGTGTAAGTGAAATCATATGGTATCTGTCTGAATTATTTCACTCAGCATCATAAACTCTGGGTCCATCTATGTTGTTGCAAATGGTAAGATTTCATTTTTTTTTATTGCTAAGTAATATCCCATTGTGTATATGAACCATAACTTTTTTATTCAATGGACGTTGAGGGGCATTTAGGTTGCTTCCATATCTTGGCTATTATGAATAGCATTGCCATGAACATAGGGGTGCATATATATTTACGAATTAGTGCTCTGGTTTTCTTTGGATAAATACCTGGAAGTGCAAATGTTGGGTCAAAAGGTAGGTCCATTTTTAATTTTTTTGAGGAATCTTCAGACTGTTTTCCATAGTGGCTATACCAATTTGCAATCCCACAACAATATATGAGGATTCCCTTTTCTCCACATCCTCCCCAACACTTGTTTCTTGACTTATTGAGGATAGTTATTCTGATGGGTGTGAAGTGATACCTCATTGTGATTTTAATTTGGTATCTCTGATGATTAGTGATCATGAACATCTTTTCATTTGTCTATTGTCCATCTGTACTTCCTCTTTGGAAAACTATCTATTCAGGTCTTCTGCTCATTTTTTAGTTGGATTGTTTTTGTTGTTGTTGTTGTTGTTGTTGTTGTTGAGGTGTATGAATTATTTATAAATTTTGAATACTAACCCCTTATCAGATGTATCATGGCTGAATATCTTCTCCCATTCAGTAGGTTGTCTTATCATTTTCAAGATGGTTTACATTGCCGTGCAAAAACTTTTTAGTTTGATGTGGTCCCATTTGTTATTTTTTTCTTTTATTTCCCTTGTCTAAGGAGACATATCAGAAAAAAAATATTACTAAGAGCATTGTCAGAAAGCTTCATGCCTATGTTTTTCTTTGAAAAGTTTTATGGTTTCAGGTCTTGCCTTACATAATTAATCAATTTTGAGTTTATTCTTGTATATGGTGTAAAGAGAAGAAATACTGCCATTTGCGACAACATGGAGGAACCTCGAGGTAATCATGCTAAGCGAAATCAGCCAAACAGAAAAAGTTGAAAATCACAGGATATCATTTATATGTGGAATATAAACCTAAAAGCAACAAATGAACAGGACAAATAAACAGAGACTATAAAAATAAATAAAAGACCATAAAAATAAATTAATTGATTTAAAATAAAAATGACTATACTAATGTTGTGACTAACAATTGAGTAATGAAAAGAAAAACAAACAACAAAAATAAAAGTCTAGTTTCATTTTTTTGCATGTATCTGTCTAGTTTTCACAACACAATTTATTTAATAGATCATCTGTCTTTACCCCATTGTATATTCTTGCCTCCTTTGTCATAGAGGAAATAATCATATAGGCATGGCTTTATTTCTGGCTCTCTATTCAGCTCCATTGATCTATGTGTTAGTTTTTTATGCAGCACCATGCTTTTTTGATTGCATTAGCCTTATAGTAGAGTTTGATATTAGGTAGTGTGATACTTCTAACTTCATGTTTTCTTTGTTAAGATTGCTGTGACTATGTGGGAACTTTTATGGTCCCATATAACTTTTTGAATTATTTGTTCTAGTTCTCTGAGAAATTCCATTGTATTTTGATAGAGATTGCCTTGAATCTAGAACATCTTAGTCTTGTTCCTGATCTTAAGGAAAATGCTTTAATCTTTTCGCACTGAGTTTAATGTTAGCTGTAGGTTTGTCCTATATGGATTTTATTATGTTAAGGTTTGTTCCTTATATTCCCAATTTGCTTAGAGTTTTTATCATACATGGATGCTAAATTTTGCCCAATGTTTTTCCTGTATCATCCAACTTGATCATGGTGTATATTTTTTAATATGTTGCAAAATTCAGTTTGCTAATATTTTTGATGAGGATTTTTGCAGCATTGTTCATAGGCAATATTGGTCTATAGTTTTCTCCTTTTTTTGTAATATTTTTGTCTGGTGTTGGATCAGAATAAAGATCTCTTTGTGAAAAGAATTAGGGAGGCTTCCCTCTTAAAACTTTTGGAATAGTTTGAGAAGAATAAGTGTTAATTCTTTTTGAATGTTTGGCAAAATTTGTCTATGAACCATCTGATCCAGGAAATTTGTGTATTGGGAGTTTTTTGATTACTGATTTGATTTTGTTGGTGTTGATTGGTCGGTTCAGGTTTTCTGTTTCTTTATGACTCAGTCTTGGGAGATTACATGTTTCTATGAGTGTATTCATTTCTTCCTGATTGTCCAATTTGTTGACATAGAATTGCTCGTAGTATTTCCTTAAAACCCTTTGTATTTCCATGGAGTTTATAGTTACTTCTCCTCTTTCATTTCTGATTTTCTTTATTTGAGTCTTCTCTCCTTTTTTCTTGATGAATCTCCTTAAGAGTTTATCATTTTGTTTATCTTTTCAAAGAACCAGCTCTTGGTTTCTTTGATCTTTTGTATTATTGTGCTAGACTATTTTGTCTACTTCTGATCTGATATTTATTATTTTCTTCTTCTTCTCACTTTGATCTTTGTTTGCTGTTCTGTATCTAGCTTTTTAAAATAAGTATAAGGTTAGATTATTTCTTATAATTTTTTCTTCTTTTTTCATGCTATATTGCTATGAATTTCTTAGGATTGCTTTTACTGTTTCTCATAGATTTTGAATTATGTTTTCATTTTCATTTATCTCTAGGTGTCTTTGATTTTTTTCCTTGATCACATTGTTAGCTAATTCATTGTTTAATAACGTTATTTAGCCTCCATGTGTTTGAGCATTTTCGGTTTTCCTTATATTTGATTTCTAGTTTTGTACCACTGTGGTAAGAGAAGATGCTTGATATGATTTCAATTTTCTTAAATTTATTGAGACTTGTTTTGTTGCCTAACATGTGGCCTATCCCGGAAAGTAATACATGTGAACTTGAGAAGAATGTATATTCTACTGTTTTGGGGTAAAATGTTCTGAAAATATTAATTAAATTTACCTGGTCTAGTGTGTCATTTAAGCCCACTATTTCCTTATTTATTTTCTATGTAGAAGATCTGTCCATAGGAGTCAATGGGATGTTAAAGTACTATGACTGTATTGCTGTTAATTTCTCCCATTATGTTGCTCAATAATTGCTTTATATATGTACATGCATATGTGTTGGGCACATATATGTTTACTAGGTTTATGTCTTCTTTTTGTATTGATTAATTTATCATTATATAATGTGCTTCTTTATCTCTTATTATAATTTTTGTTTAAAAGTCTATTTTGGAGGAGGGAAAATGACCTAGATGACCAAATCAAAGTTGTGAGAGAAACAAGAATCAAACAGCAAGGAAAATCACCTGGGATCTAGTTGAACAAGCCGTACAACTAGTGAGAAACTAAGAAATCACCCTGCAATGACTGAAGGTAGGATGAGGTTAAGACTTGAAGCTGCCCAGTCCTGAATGGCTGCCTGGGATGGAGGTTGCTGCAGCTGCAGATGCCTCTTAAAGGGGATGTGATCATGTGTGGTGGACTTACATAGTGATGAATCTGCTTGCTCTGAGCACAAGAAACAGTTTGGACACCAGGGACTTAGAGGAGGACACTGAGTTATCAGAGTGAGGGCCAAGGCGAGACTCACTCTATACAGAAGTGCCAGTGGTATCCATTGTTCCTCTATTGAACCCCCCTCCCAAGACATGGACTCAGCACAGCCACAGTGAAGATATCGTCAAACTTGATAACAGAGATTGCTCCACCCAGAGGATTCTCTGAAACTGCCTGCCCCAACTCATGGCCCCAACCAAGCCACATCCAGGTGTGACCTTCCTTAGTCAGGTACCCCTTGCTGAGCAGCACCTAGACTCACAATGGCAGCAGCTGGCCTCGGTTTCTGGTGTGGTTTCTTGAGGCAATTATAAGTACAGTATCTGTGGATTGCTTGCTGAATCTTAATAGGTGACCCAAAAGGACCAGAGGCTGGTGCTAAATTTGGCCTGCAATTGAGCCCCTCTCAGGACTGTGCCACTGGACACCTACTACACAAAGCTGAACTAAAAACTGGGAGAATTAAGAGCTTTGCTTAGTACATAGACTCAAAAAGGCAGCCAAAATGAGAAGACAAAGAAGCAGAAACCATATAAGAGAATAGAATATAATTCCAGAAACAATGGAGTCAAGCTATCTAACAGATACAGAGTTCAAAACACTGGTTATAAAGATGCTCAATGAACTTATGGAAAGTGTAGATGACTTTAGTGTGAACTTTAACCAAGAGATACAAAACACAAAAGTGAAAATGGAAATTATAAAAGGGAACCAGTCAGAAATAAAGAACACATTATCTGAGATGAGAAGTATATTAAATGGAATAAACAGAGTGAATAAAGAAGAGGATCAAATGACCTTCTAATGGATAAAGTTGGCTATCTTCTTCTAATCTAGTTGAAATCAATCAAACAAAAGTTGTATTTTACTTTAATTCCAGTTGGCCTTGTAATCATATTTTGGAGTCATACTGCATACATAAGCAGGGTAGGTAGATATAATGTTAGAAGTTTCTATCCTGTATAATTCACTTTTAAATATTGAAGATGTACTTTTTCTACAGGAAAAATGTCCATTTTGAACTTGTGTTTTTAAGATCTTATTTGCTGAGATTTAGATTTCAGCTGGGGAATAGGAAAAGAAAATGTGAAAACCCATATTTTATAGTTTTTCTACACATTTATATAAGTGCAATTAATATATATCATTTCCTTAATATGGGCATTTCCCATATCCATAACAACACCTCTGGCGCCTGTCATTTAAGACCTTACCTATGACATATGGAGTCTTACTCTTACTTCTTAGATTGTATATGCTAGGAACTCTCTATATCTGAATTTGGCCTGTACCCAATCATACTACCAAGCTTGCCTTGATTTCACAGATTTAAATGATTTAAATAGAATCCAGAGTTGCTTCACTGCTACATGGACGTGAAGAAAGCAGCCACTGTACAAATGGAAAAATGTATCTTTTCCTTCACAAAGAGAGGTCATTTGTCAAAATACTCACTGACAGTCAATACCAAGATACTTGATCTGGATTTGCCATAACCTCTGTTTTTCACCCAAATACACACAGTAGCGACTCAAATTTATAAGTAATAATAAAATACACATATTTGTCTTTATAGGGTTTACAGTTTATAAAAGATTTTCACATTTCTTATTTCCTCTGATGTTCAACAACAAAACCTGTATGTGTAAGTATACAGAAAAGAGCTAACCTAGACAAGCAGTTAGGCAAGAGAATAAAATAAAAAACATCTAGACTGGAAAAATAATAAATAAAACTATCTCTATTTGCAGCTGACACTACCCTGTATCTAGAAAATCTTAAAGAATCTACTAAAATCCACCTGAACTAATAAACAACTTCAGCAAGGTTGTAAGATACAGATCAGTTATAAAAAATTCAATTGTATTTCTGTATACTTGCAATGAACAATCCAAAAACATAATTAAAAAACTATTCCATGTATGGTAACATCAAAAATATGAAATATTTAGGAATAAATTCAATGAAGTATAAAGCTAATACTCTGAAAACTACAAAATGCTGTTGAAAGAAATTTAAATGGAAAGACATTCCATTTTTTATTGATTGGAATACTTAATATTATTAAGGTTGCAGTACTCCCCACAGATTCAACACAATCCTAATAATAAGCCTTCCTGATTTTTTTTCTTTTGTGGAAATCAACAAGTGGATCCTAAAACTTATATGAAAATTCAAAGGATCTAGAACAGTCAAGACGATAATAGAAAAGAAGAAAACAATTGGAAAACTCTTACTTCCCAGTTTCAAAATTTGACATAAAACTCAAAGGGAATATGACATCGGCACAAGTATAAACATATAGATCAATAGAATAGAATTGAGTCTAAAAATAAACACTTGTATTAATGCTATTGATGTTTGACAAGGGTGCCACAAAATTTCAATGAGAATAAAATACTCTTTTCAACAATTGGTACAGGTCAACTGCATATTCATAAGTAAAAATAATTAAAACTTCACCCCTCCTCCTCATATCATACACTAAAAATAATCCAAAATGGATCACTGATCTAAATGTAAGGGATAAAAATTAAAAATGAAATTCTTAGAAGAAAACATGGGAGTAAATATTTGTTACTTTGAGTTAAGCAAAGCACAAGTGACATCTTAGATATGACACTAAAACCCAAATGCCAAAATAAGAATTAGATAAATTGGACTTCATCAAATGTTGAAAACTTTTGTGATTCAAAAGATACCATAAAGTGAAAAGGTCCCTCAAGGAATGTGACAAATTATTTGCAATTACATATCTAAAATATAAAAACTCATCATTCAATATTAAAAAGACAAATAACCAAATTTTTAAAAAGGACAAGAGATCTGAATAGATAGTTCTACAGTGAACATACACAAATGGCCTTTAAGCACATGAAAAGATGCTCAGCATCATTAGTCATTGGTGGAACATAAATCAAAACCACAGTGAGATACCACTTAATGTCTCTTAGGATAGCTATAAAAGAGAAGAAGAGAAAAAGCAAGTGCTGGCAAGGTTGTGGAGAAATTGCAACCTTTATACCTTGCTGGTAGGAATGTAAATTTGTGTGGTTCCTGTGAAAAATAATTTGATGGTTTCTCAAAAGCTTAGACATGTAATTACCATATGTACCCACCAAAACTGAAAACAGGTGTTCGAACAAATATGTTTACAGGGTTGTTTATAGTTTCACTATTTACAATAGTCAAAAGCTGGAAACAACCCAAATGTCAACCAAACTAATGAATGGATAACAAGTATACTATATCCTTGCAATGAATACAGTATTCAGCCATAAAAGAGAATGAAATTCAGATACATACTACAACATGATCACACTTAAAAAAACATTATGTTAATTTAAAGAAGACAAACACAGAAGGCCACAAAGTATATGATTGAATTTACATAACATGTCAAGAATAAGCAAATCTATAGAGATGGAAACTAGGTTAGTTGTTACCAGGGGCTTGGTGGCTTGGAAAATGAGGATTGACTGTTTAATGGGTACAGGGTTTCTTTGGGGGGGGGCTATGAAATGTTCTAAAATTGATTTTTGAAAATTGATGGTTGTGGTACATTTTGAATATACTAAAACCATTGTATTGTATACTTTAAATGGGCAGGAAGGAAGGCAGGAAGGCAGGCAGGCAGGCAGGCAGGCAGGAAGGCAAGAAGGCAGGAAGGCAGGAAGGCAGGAAGGCAGGAAGGCAGGAAGGAAGGAAGGAAGGAAAGAAGGAAGGAAGAAGGAAGGAAGGAATGAAGGAAGAAAGAAAAAAAGAAGGGAGGGGAGAGAAGAGGAAGGGACTGGGAGGTAAAGAGAGTAGGAGAGAAAAGGAAGGAATGAAAAAAGAAAATGGAGAAAGAAAAGGAAGAGGAAAAGGATAAAGGAAAGGAAAGAGCTAACATAACTTTGGTCTTTGGTTGCTGAGATTTGACTGGTAAACACTTCCTTATACTGATAAAAATAATTCCCTAAGTAAGTATGATTCATTATATGTATGTAAACTATGCAAATGAAAGATTTCCTTCTGGGAGTCCAGAATTTTAGCATGTGCTAGGCAGAAGCTACCTAAATGATCAGTACCCAATAAAAATCTAGGTACTGGGTTTGTTTTCCTGGACAAAAGTATCACACACATAATTGCTGCATTTTCATTGCTGGAGGACGGGCTCTGTGTGATCACTCACAGGAGGGAGAGGAATAAGGAAGTCTATACTGGCTTCCTCCAGATTCCTCCTCTGCCTTTTTTTTTTTTTTCTTATGACCTGGCTGTAGAAATTTACTGCATCATTTAAATATATTTTTTGCTGTAAGGAAAACTGTATGCTGAGTCCCATGAGTCCTTGTAGTGAATCTATGAATGTGGGAGTGGTCTTTTGGACTCCTGACAAAGCAGTACTATGGTGGAATTCAGTAGAATGGCCCTAACTCATTGAAATATGACGATAGTGCTAACAGAGAAAAGAATATAAGAGGACTAGGGGATGACAATACTGGTTCCTGGGTAGTTATGGAGTCATACATGGTATGAAACAACAGCTGAGCTGCTGTCTTTGGTGAGAGGTAAAAGCCACCTACAAATTTCAAAATGATATATTCAAATCCAGGAAAGTTGTCTCCCTGGATCCCCCAGATGCATTTGGCCTTGCTAGCTAAAGTGAGGGGGAAAATCCAGCCTGGGTAATACCTTTGGGTTTTGTTTTCTTCCAGCTGAGAGGAGAAAGGACCCAAAATGGGCTTTGGATGGAAAAAAAGACAATAAGAAGTAGTTTATAGTTTTTCTCTGTTCCAGGTGGCAAACGACATAATAATAATAATAAAAAAACCCTAAAATTGGGCTTTGAGTTCTCGAAAATATTAAAGATCTTCATTGCTCTCTCTTCCAAGTAGGATAGAAAAAAAGTTAAATCAGTTCACAGGGCTGGAACAAAGCTTTAGATAAATCAGAGGAGGAAAAAAAAAATGAAACTGCTCCATACTTGCTGCTATCACTGCTGCTACAGCTACCCCACCCCCATCTTAATCTTTTAATTTAAAACTTTACTACTAGGTATTTGAGTAGACTTGCAATGAGATAAAAGGAAGATGATGATTTTAACAAATAGCTTTTTGTTTTGTGGCTATAGTATCTTGGTGCATAATAAAAAAATAATGTAAATTGTTATATGCTTATAATTTCATCATAGTTAAATGTTAAGCTGTATACACACATACACAATTTTGTGGAATACAGCTTCCTGGTTTTTTACTGCTTACAGGTATATTGGAATTTAAGCTGAGTTTTCGAAAACAGAACGATTCTTTGTGAGCGATGATTTTCCCTATGGTTTTTGCCTATTGGAGTTTCAGGAAAAAGGGGACAAGATTTAAAAAAAAAGAGTAATCTTCACTTGGAGCTACACTTTTTGAGTTTTAGAAAGTCCTTTTTGTTTGCTGATAAGCTCTTATAAAATCAGACCTCAGACACCTAGAGGCTGATGGTTTTCTTGCCCGGTATTTATGTTTTAGAGCGGGTCTATATGAACTCTAAGACTGACAAGATAAATGGGATTAGGGAAGCCTTACTTCAGCTTTTAGACTTGAAACATAGAATCGGGCCCCATTGTATCTGAGCCTTGCTTATCCCAAAGAAAAACCACTGATTTTTTGGAATCCTGAATTCTAAAATCTTAATTTCCTGGGTGTGACTTGAAACTGAAACCATTTGCTCTTTGCTATGGGTTGTTCCCTCTAAGCAAGCTCTGTGCAAAACTGAAAGCAGGCATAGTTTCAATGAACATCATCCAGACTCTTACACGTTTGCAGATTTGTGACACTCCTCTATGAGCCCATAAATATTGACATTATGAATACTGGCTAGATTGTCTGGGTCAAATGCAGATACCTGTGGGAAGAGTTTGTTCTCTGATGGGGATATCTAAAAGAAACCTGCTCATAAACTCTATATTTCTGGCACAGATTAACTGCATTTCTAAACTGTGATTCCTCAGAAGACTGGAAGTCAGAGGAGGGCACATCACCAGCACAGTGACCTTCACCCACTCCTGACAGATTGGACTCTCATCCCCAGCTCAGGGAGGCCTCATGCTATAGACTTGTGTTCTTTAGATTTCTGGATTAGTTGCAATTTGCTACAATGGACTGATAGCCCAGTTCTACTTCTCTCACCATTCTCCTAATACATACAACTTAGTAAGGCACATATATATACACACACACACACAGATATATATATGTACATATGTGTATGTGTGTGTATATATAGAGTGGAGAATGAATATATGTATATATATACATATATATATATGTATATATATATACATATATTGAATGGATACATATATTCATTCTCCACTCTATCTCACTACTACCAGGCTCTGTAATTAACCATATCTAATTACTTTCATTTGAATCCTTCTAATGTTTATTTACACAAATACAAAGTAATACAAATATATGTGTACATTATATTCTCATATTTCCTTTTTTCTTGCACAAAATATAGAACCCTATCTGCATTGTTTTGTCCTTGTTTTGTTTTGTTTTTACTTGACAGATCTATCTAGGAGATCTTTTGAGTAAATAAAGAGCTTCCTTATATTTTTATGTTTTAATTATATTTATTGGGGTGACATTAGTTAATAAAATTATATAGGTTTCAAGTGTATTATTGTATATTGCATTGTGTGTTCAGCACCCCAAATTAGATCTCCTTCCATCACCATATATTTAACCCCCTTCACCCTTTACTATCTCTCCCCATCCCTCTTCCCTCATAACCAGTAAACAACTGTGTCTGAGTTTTTGCTTGTTTCTTTGTCTTAATCCTTTGTTGTTTTCAACTTTATATCTCACATGAGTGAAAAATCACACAGTTCTTAGCTTTTTAAAAGCTTCATATTATTTAATGATGGTCAGTTGTGTTAATTTCAGTCTTTTACTATTTTAAACAATTCTGCAAGGAATAACCTAGAATATACCTCATTTTTTATGTGTACAAAGTAGTGGAATAAATTCCAAGAACTGAGATTATTCCTCAAAAAATAAGAGTATTTGCAACTTTGATGGATTTTGGCAGATTTCCCTCCATAGATGTTCTACCATTTTATGATCCTGTTAACAATTTATAAGAGTGCCTGTTGTAAAACTTTAGGATTTTGTAGACTAAGATGTTAAAATGGTGCTTTGGGTAGATTTAATTTTTTTTTTATTTCTCTTATTATAAGTGTGATAGAACCTGTTTTCGCATATTTAAGGGTCATTTTGGTGGAGATTTTGTGTGTGAATTCTCTGGGCCTTTATATTTACGAGTTCCCCGGAGAAGCAATAGGAAGTATGTATGTATGTCTATATCTATAAACGGAATGAGATTTTAAGGAAATAGCTCATGAAGTCATGGGAGATGGAAACTCTGCAGAGTAGGCTAGCAGACTCAAGCCCCAAAGAAAAGCTAATATTACTGCTCAAGTTCAAAGACCTTCTGGAGACGGAATTCTCTTTTCCTCAGGGGACTTCAGTCTTCTTTTCTCTTGAAGTCTTTAACTAATGTGATGAGGCTTAATCTTGGATTTATTCAGTCTACTGGTTTAAATGTTAATATCATCTAAACAATTCCTTCACAGAGATATCTAGAATGGTTTTTGACCAAACATCTGGGTACTATGGCCTAGACAAGGTGAGACATAAAATTAATCACACCTTTTTTCCCCCTTTTTTGAGTAGTTAGTCTTATTTTGTTAACTTCAAGGTGGTCATCAATTCAGTTTATTAGAAGTTTTTCCATGGCTGATAATAGGCCCTTCTTAAATATTTGTTAGTCTCATTGCCTTCAATAAAACACATTTTTAACAACTTCTGCCACTTTGTTCTTGTTCTTCAAGATTGTAACTATGGAGTACTGGGGCATGTCTGGCTGATGAGCAATAACCACAACTGATTTTCTACCTTTGTAGTCCTTAATCACTTTTAATTTTAGTTCCATGAGCAAATAGGTACATAACCCACACATAAGTGATGTCATGTGATTTTCAACTTTTTCTGTCTGGCTTATTTCACTTAGCATGATTATCTTGAGGTCCATCCATGTTGTCGTAAATGGCAGTATTTCATCTCTTCTTATGGCTGAGGAATATTCCATTGTACATATGTACCACAGCTTCTTTAGCCAATCATCTATCATAGGACACTTTGGTTGTTTCCATGTCTTGGACACTGTGAATAATGTTGCTATGAATATCAATGTGCAAATTCTTTTTGGATATGGGTTTTCAAGTCTTTGGGATAAATACCCAGTAGAGGGATTGCTGGATCATATGGTAGATCAATTCTTAGTTTTTTGAGGAACCTCCATATTTTTTCTATAGGGGCCATACCAATTTGCAGTCCCACCAGCAGTGTATGAGGGTTTCTTTTTCTCATCTTCCTCTCGAGCATTTGTTATTACTTGTCCTGATGATTCTAACAGATATGAGATGATATCCCATTGTAGTTTTGATTTGCATTGCCCTGATAGCTAGAAATGTTGAGCATCTTCTTATATATTTGTTGGCCATTTGTATGTCCTCTAGGGAGAAGTGTCTGTTCAGGTTATCTTCCCATTTTCTGATTGAATCATTTTTGTTGTTGTTATTGAGTTCTTTGTATATTTTGAATATTAGGCTGTTATCAGAAGTGTTGCTTGCAAATATATTTCCTCATTTGGATAATTCTCTCTTACCTTGTTGACAATGTCTTTTGCTGAGAAGTTTTTAGTTAGATGTAGTCCCATTCATTTATTTTTTCTTTTACTTCTCTTGAGGTCAGAATCATAAAATCCTCCTTAAGTTCAAGGTCCTTGAGTTTTGTTCCTATGTTTTCTTCTATGCATTTTATTGATTCTGGTCTTATATTCAGGTCATTAATCCATTTTGAGTTAGTTTTGGTGTGTGGTGATAGTCTAGTCATAGTGGAGAATTCCTTATTTTTTTTTTTAATGTCTGGAAATGCCTTTATTTCTCCTTCATATCTAAAGAAGAACTTTGCTGGATACATTATTCTTGGCTGGTAGCTGCTTCCACTTAATAGTTTGAAAATTTGTTTCCACACCTTTCTGGCTTGTAAGGTTTGTGCTGAGGAGTCCGACGACAATCTCATGGGTTCTCTTTTATCAGTTACCTTCTTTTCCCCTTTTGCCCTGAGAATTCTACCTTTGTTGTTGTATTTTGAAAATATTAATACAATGTGTCTTGGTGAATGCCTTTTTGGGTTGAGATAATTGGATGTTCTTTGAATTCTTGAATTCCAAGCTCCAGTTCATTCCTTAGATTTGAGAAATTCTTGTCAACTATTTGTCAGACAATGTTTTCTAATCCCTTCTCCTTTTCCTCCACTTTGAGAGCACCCATTATTCTTATGTTACCTGTCCTGGTGGTATCGGCTAGTTCTAGTATTTCTCTTTCATTATTTATTATTCTTTGGTTTCTCTCTTCTTCCTTCTGATTTATTTCTAGATTTCTGTCTTCTGTGTCACTCATCCTCTCCTCCATTTGATCGACTCTATTTCCCAAGCTTGCTATTTCTTTTTTTTTTATTCTTCCAGTGTTTCCTTTCTCTCTAGAAGTTCTTTTTCAGTCCTTCTTGATGGTTTCAATTGCTTATTTAGTTTTTTTTTTAATTCCTGAAATTGTTGATATGAACTGTTTCAGATATCACTAAGTTTTCAGAAGTACCATCCTGAATTGTCTGTTATTTAAGTTGCATATTTATATGTCTGTAAGCTTTTGGGGGGAGTTTTTTTTCTTTCTTTTTGAAGTTTCTTGTCACCTTGGTTGTTCATAGTGTTTAATGGAATATTTCTCTGCCTGGACATTAATGGAAATATATTCTGCTTTTTTTTTTTTTTCCTAGAAAGAAGATTTATTATATAAAAACCTCTCTTTAGCCTGTTGCCAAGGTGTTTTTCTTTTGGTTTTCAGTAGGTGGCACCTAAACCTCTTGGACCCCTGCTTTATATATAACCTTAATATTGCCTGTTTTTTTTTTTTTTTCCTTAGAGATGTTTAATCATGCTCACTATCCTCAGTCTCAGTCTCTGTCAGTGTTAGTGACAGTTTCAGTAGCGTTTGCTCAGATTCCCCTGGGCTCTGTGGTGTTCAGTCTCAGAGGTTATGGGTGGAGGCACCCTCTGAGTTGTAGGTTGGCAGCTTCGGGTAAGCCTCAATTTTGCAACTATGGCTGGTAAAAATCAACTGCTGTTTCTCTGCCATCCCAGCTTCTCTGTCATCTGTGCTTCTCTGCTTTCTGCCCTGATGTCTGAGCTCTGCAGCTGGCCATGTGGAGTTCACAACTGTTGCAGTCAGAATTGTTAAGGGTACTCGCCTCACCCTCTCCCTTCCTTCTACTCCTTCAGTGAGCTCTGGTGGCTGTGAGAGGCAACTTCTTTATTTCTCCCAGTCCACACCCCAACACCTAGGGTTCTGACCTGTTGTAGTTCTTATGTGCAGATCCCACGCTCAGATGTGCTGGTGTGCAGGTTGGGTATTTTTTATTGAGTTTTAGATATTCAGCTTATTGTTGTTTCAAGGGGAGAGATCTGGAGATGTCTCTCACTCTGCCATGTTTATCCAAACTCTCTGAGACAAATTCTGAATGTATTGGCTTGATAAAACTAGAAGTTGTAGGAATTTGGTTTAAAGGATTTAGAAGTAATTTTTATAAAGGTTTTAATACTAATTTCTTTGTTAAACTGGGACTTGGAGTATTTTTGGTATCATTTCACTCATGACCCATTGCTTTGAACAATTAGCCATCGACCATGAAATAATGGATAGATGAGAGACTGGTACTCACTCTTATCCAAATGTAGCAAATAGCAACATATTTCCTATATAATTGGAGATTTCTTCTGTAATTCTTTGAAGCAATAATCTTTTAGGTCCCTCACTTTCTCTGCTCAAAGGACAGCTATTCATGTATTTTTTCTAACACCTCTGAGTATGTATTAGGTGTTTTAAAAACACTAGCAAAATCATCATGGCAGAACTCATATAAATGCAAGTAAAAATGTTTCAGAAGGTGGTCTATACTATTCTATTCTTTCACATCTAAAATCTTAGAACTCAGGATAATTTTGTCCAGAAATAGATTAAAATTCTTACTGTAAAATGATGGAAGAACTTGGACCAGCTCCCTTTTCCCAAAAAGATGGCAGTGAAGGTGTGAAGAAGAGACAAAAGCCATACCAGCTATCATATGCCTCCAGCTAGGTGTGGTGCTGATCCTGTGAACCAAGGAAATAGCAAGGCCAGAAAGCGCTGGCAGTCCAAGCCAACACTGGCCACTCATTCCTTCAGGTGCATCCTGTAGCCTAGAGGAGACATTGGTTCCAGGTGGAGGTCACTGTAACAGTGTCCCTGCAAAGGTGTAAAGTGCCACCATAATGCCAGAGCTGAGGCTGTGGCAACCAGCAAGTATGTCCTGCGCAATTTGTGTCACCAGTTGGTGGTTCCTGAGTAGCCTGTTTGGCAGGCACAGAAAGTCGAGTTGAGCCGCTGCACATGGGGAGACATAGAGCACAGCATGGTGGCTGAATGCACGGATGTCCCACTCACGTACAGCATGTGCGCGAATGGAGGACTCACAGATGGCGGGCACATGGATGGAGCCTGCACGGTGTTACCCAGCTCTCCGCTGGTGCGATACTCCAGATAGGTAGTCAGAAGCCTCTCTGCCTGCTCTCTCAATGCATCCACCATGACCTAGCTATTCTTACTTGTTAATTGTTCATATGAACTTTAGAATCAACTCTCTGATCCCTAGGTGAAAAAAAAAAAAAACGAGTATTTTAATTGGGATTGTAATATATTTTAATTGGGTTAGTGAAAATGATGATGTTTCTCTTATTATTTAAATAGCATATTATTCAGTTTTGTTCACGTCTACTCTGTGTCCTTTAGGAACGCTTTGAAGTGAATTTTCTTGAAAAGCTTTCAGTCCATTTCATTTTCTTAGGTAATTTATCTTTTTTGTAATTGTAAGTTAGATTATTCTTCCATTTTATGCATTCTAACTAGTTTTTATTTGTATGTATGTTTTCTATTTAATTTATTTATATTATTATTTGTGGTAGTCATCTAATATATTATCTTTGGTTTTCCAGGTATAAAAGGAAAACCATTAATAATGGTGAGAATTTCAACTTTTTGTTTCTGAATTGAATATCTCTGATTTTCTTTACTAGTTAGTTTTAGTTGTGTTGAGTAATGGCTTAAGAATAATTTTCAGTAGGGATAGTGTATTGAACATTCTGGCTTTAGTCTTCAGTGGAAATGCCTTCAGTGTGTTCTCCTTAAGGATGAAGCCTACGTTCTCAGTTGTGGCCATACAAAATTACAATAAGAAAGTAATTATCAACTCCTATTTTATTGAGTGTTCTTTTTAAAAAATTTTTTGAATAGTATAAAATTTTTAAAGTGCTTTTTCACCTTTTATGCAAATGATCATGTATTCTTTTCTCTTTTTAAACTTATTGGTATGATTAATTACATTAAGAGATTTTCTTCATTTATCTTGTTTTTTAAATCTTGGGAACTCTTTTTATTCTTTCTTCTTTGTTATATTATATTTAAAGCTCTGAATTATTTTCTCTAATCTCTAGTTTAGCTGGATTGCATAGAGTATTTAATATAGCGTTTTTGTTTTCACTGTTTTCTTGAAATTTAACATCTTCTGTTTGTATTTCTCCTTTGACTTAAGAATTATGTGAACAAGAAGTGTGTGTATCAATTTACAGATGGAACAGGAGTCTTGTTTTCTGACTTTGTTTTTAATTTTTGATTTTATGATATCTTAATATATGTGTACCATTTTTATCCTTCAAAATTTATTTATATTGCCTTCGAGAAAAAATATAGGGTCAATTTTCCTGGAGCATCTGTGGGTGTTTGAAAAAAAAAAATGATACATTCTTTATTATATTATTGAACTGCTGAGTTCAGTAAGTAGCCATCAAATTTACCTCATTTGTTATGATACTTGGGTGTCTTATATTCTTATTTGTTTTGTCTACTTGGTTTCCTAGACTTAACCTAATGAATAAAGCCTTCTAATATTAGAATATTTTTGTTATACTTATAGTCTCTCTTTCCTTTCAAATGTATTATTTACTGATGATTTTTGAGATCTGCCATCTTGAGGATCCTTTATAGTCTCATTCTTCTTTCCTTCTCCTATTTTGGCTTGTTATGGGCTTTCTATACAGCTCTGCTGGTTTCAGCTGCTTTTCACAGAATTCACAAATTCCTTGGACTATAGTTTTCCTCTGTCTCCTAGACTCATTGAAAATATAGTTTACAAGTATTTTCCTCAACCTCATGTTTTCTTTGTCTTGTTTCCAAAAAAATGGCATGGGGAGAGATTTAGAAATAAGATATCATATCTTCCTGCAAGAATTCTATACCTGATCATTACCATTTAACTGACTGTAAAACTAAGGCTTAGGGAAATAAATAATTTGCTCAATGCTATTATATGCCTCTATGGATTAGGACCTTGACTGGTGTTGTGTCTATTTATTTATTTTCACCTTATTGCTTCCCACAAAGACCACTTCTACTATTAATCATTTTTAAGGTAGGCCCAGAATATACTTCCTTGTTTTTGATGCAAAATTTTGAACACCTTAATCTACATATCCTTTTTTAGACATTGAGAAGGTCTTTTCAGGTGTTTCATACTTAATATTTGCCCCTGGGGCTTCGACCTCACTTGATTTATGTTAAAAAAAAAAAGTCTTACAGTTACTTTGTGAATTGTACTTTGTAAATTTAAGAATTTTTTCTTCCTATGTTTTTCCTGATGAAGTACACTACTTGGCTTCCTTAAAGTACCTGCTTATTGAGCTAGATTTCTCTCCAGATGATGCTGAGATAGTAGCCAGGTAACAAAGAATAATGGGACCTAGTATGTCAATACAGCTAAGGAGTACAGAAAACAATTTTTTAAAATCCCTCCAGGAAGCCAAGGGTGGTTTCCTCTCTGGAAATTTGCTCTGCAGTAGAGAAATGAACTGAACTGTATTTTTAACTTTTAAAATATGACAATATCAACAATGAAGGAAGTTAATGTCTTTTAATCAGAAGTATCATAGGAGTTCTTCCTTAATTTCAATTAGTGTGTCATGGTATCACAATATAATTTTAAAATGATAAATTTTTACAAGGCAGTAATCTCATTTTTTTTAAGATATAACTGCTCATCTAATCCAGTTCTTTTGTTGACTTGTGAATTCTTAAGGAAATTGCATGTGTCTAATCAAATGTAAAATTTGAAAGAGTGAAAATATCAGGATAAGGAAATGAACTTAATCAACATCACATAATTTTACCTAGAAATGGAGACCGTAAACTGAGTATCAAAGATACTAAAGACCATTTATGTTATTCATGAAAAATACAACTTTTTTCCTCAGTCAGTAAGAATTTTTAAAAATGGCTGTTCGAGGCAGGTCATATATTGGAAAGAAAGTGCTTTTCTTAGGCTTTCATGTTTGTAGTGAAAATTCCTTTGATCTAAATTCAATTTGAGAGTGAATAACATAATTTCAGTCTTTCTATGCCATACTTTTTCAGTCTTTTTCTTGGTCTCAATAACTGTTTAGGCTTAATTATCCATTGGAAGCCAGAACCTAGTTTCATATATATTTTCATATATCTCAAATCTAGATAATTTCTACAATAAATTGGATTGGCTACTTCCAGTTTTAAACTTATGAATCACATAGGTAAAGAGGAAAAAAAACAGGAAATGACATGTTCAGGAGTGCAAAACTTAAATCTTTGATAGCAACCATTGATCATCCTTATTGATAGGGTAAAAACTTTATAACATATGTTTTTCCAACATGTTTTGGGAGATAAATATAGTTGCAAATCCCAATTCTACCATTTGCTGGCTGGGATCTTGGACAGGTTATCTCACCTTTCTGTATGTCAGTTTCCTCACCTGTTAAATTTGACTGGTGATAATTATATTTGCTCTAGGGTTATTTTTAGTATTAATTTTGGAAAGTTTTCATAATTAGGTGTACAATAAATGATCTTACTCATTTTATTCTCTTTTATTTTTTTTCCTGCCTCCACCATCTCATGTTTATTTTCTATCTGAATATCTTCTTTAGTGAAATGTCTGTTCAAATCTCTGAGGTAAGGACATTTTTTAATATTTGTTACATCTATGTGTAAGCTGTGTTTAGTTACAGATATTGTACGAGTTCTTTGACTTTCCACAAATGAATGATTAATGGGTTGTCATTGTCCAAAGTACACTAATCAATTGAAATACTTTGTGGAAGAGAAGAGGGCTTACTATTTGATAAGCTTCAAATCAAAATTCATTAGTTGTTTATTGAAGTTTTTTTTGTATGTTGAGCATTATACTAAAGATTTGGTGAAAAAGAGAGACCATATCTTTGCCCTCCTACATTTTTATAGTTTATCATTTGTTATTTCTATCATTTGCTAATTTCTCAGGGAAGAAATGAGAAATGAGACAGGTGAATGATGATAATATGCAGAAAAGAGCTTTAATAGTTCACAGGAGTAATTTTAAGTGAAATTATAAATTTCACTTTAAATTTAATTTCATTTCAAATTTAAGTACTTCATTCATTCATTCAACATAAATTTTAAGCACTTCCTGATTAAAAAGCAATACAAAGGAAAGCTTATATAAGATTTGGTTTGTGATGACAACACATAGGAGCTAAGTAATGCTTCGTGTAGACTATGCATTGACAAACAGAGGTGGAATGATCAGAATCATAGCTCTATATTCATTGTTCCCTCTGAATATGTCTTCTGCACCTTGTCTGCCACTGCTTCTCTCTAAATGTATTTGCTACTACTCTATTTTCCTTAAATTGCTCTACAAGGACAGGGCTTCAACTTAGAGGAAGGAGCATGGTCAACAGGCAAGAAATATCTTAGCCTGGCCCTCCAAATTTCAGAATACACAAGTCCATGGAGCCTTTAACTACTTTTAACAAATGGATTAAATATAAAATTTACCATGTTGCTTGAAATATGAAAGGCTCCCTTTCTCTAAACTTTTTCACAAAGTTCCCTTTTAGGAAGATCTTTTGTTTTACACGGAGGATCCATTGCCCTTTTATCTGAGGAAAGATCCCTGTCATTGAAAGAGTAGTAGGGTGCTGGACAGGGGGTCCGAATGCTAGTCCTAGAACTTTCACCAGACAGTCACATAATCTTGGGCAAGTTTATTTCTTTCTCTAGTCTTCAGTTTCTAGATCTTTAAAATGAGGGTGTTGAACTAAATTACCTCTTCTAGCAGTGAATTCTCCCATTCTGAATGCTCACATTCAGAAATTTGTATTTTAATATTCCCTATTTAAAATAAACCCATCATCAAAACCCACCTTGAACAGGACCATTTTTAGGTCTTGGAGAAGTTATAAGCAAATTATAGGTCAATCTAAGACCTAGATTCTTATCTAGAGGAAACCATAGTTTATTTGCTATTCAAAGAGATTGATATGTAGAAAATGGGAATAAATGAAAGAAAAGGATGAATTATCCATTTTTGTAAGAGCTACTATATTCAATATATATATATATATTACTTTAAGTGTAATGTCCTATATATACCTACCCTCTTTCTCTAAAAACAATAATTGTGAAATCTTGGATTTATTCTACCTTTCTATTTCCCACAGAAGTCTGTGAGTTCTGGAACTGTGAGAATACCCTGATCGAGATCTATAGACAAACTGCTTATAATTCAAGAATATCAGTCATTTCATTATATTTCACAGAATCAAGTCATCAGCAGTCTATTCTTGCACTGGACTTCATCTTGGAATATGAAATTCGAAAATCTTTCAACAAATTAAAAGTTTGTATTAATTGGTAGTGATGCTTTTAAAAACTTTTTTTTTTAATTCTAATATTTTTTGAAAGACCAATAGGTGAAAATTTCCTGGCAATAATAGATAGCAAAAGATTGTCTTTTTTGCTTTAATGTAGGTTTTCTATTATTTTGTTTCATTTAATTAGACAAACATTTTTGAGTATACACTAGTTGGAAAATGTTGTGCTTAATACTTTGTGAGAATAATTTCATGCAAGCCCTGTTCTTAAGGAGCTTATAATACACAGTCATAGAAACAGAATTGTAGAACTAGAAGACTTTATAAATCTTATCTGATACAATAGCCTGACTTACTATATTAACATATCTAATATTTGGTGAACACTTTGTAAGTGCCAAACAGTGTTCAAATTTTTTTTTTACCTTAAACTCACTTAAACAAACCTTGTAATGTAAGATTATTGTCTCCACTGTGGCACACAATAAGTTAAGTATCTTATCCATGGTCAGAGATGTGGTAAATAGTAGAGCCAGGATTTCAATTCACGAAGGATGGATTTATAGATATGCCTCTTAATAAACTACAATATAGTCTGAGATGAAGAAAACAAGGCTTAGAGGATGGAAAATATTTACCAAAGGTTACAAGTTCCTTAGGGTCAGAGGCAGAATTAAAACTCAAAGCTCCAGTGCTCTAGAAAGTCTTAACTATCATTCCATGCTAAATTAATGATTGTCATGCAAATTGTCAAAAGAAGGAAATCAAGTTTTATGATCATATTTATTTGAGAAACAAAACATACATAAAAATGGAACTAATGGACAGCATAGAAACCATGCTGAGTTATGTAGCAAAATGCTGTTTTTGCTGTCAGTATAACTCATTGATATCTTTCTAAAACAGATGATCATGGCTGCTTTATCCCTGAGTTGGACAAATATAAATGTTATTCATAACATGATTTTTACAGCAAGATCAGCAGTATACAGAAAATGCATATTACAGAAGATCTAACAATCAGTTCAAGCATTAAAAAGTTCTGATCGAGATGCAGAAGTTTGTTCTAATTCTCTGCGTACTAATCCAAGTACAAGTATTAAAATGCAAAATGGAAGACCACCTAAAAGGGAATGCATTTTGATGCCATGTCCAGCGCAACCTGCTTGAGACCTGAGTGGGAACAGTGAGAGATTCATAAAAGAAAAGAAAACTAAGGTGGGATCAGGGGACCATTGTCCACTGATGGTGGAACAATGAGTGGTTTTATTTTTGCAAGCTGCTTTTATATCAGGAGCATGAAAATTGTTGACTAAGATAAGATCATCCTCTGCACTAACAGCCAACCCACAACCCTGCTATGATCTTTTGCAGTTCTGTCTGCTCGTGGTTTGAACATACTTCTGTCGCAGAGCAACACCAATATTGTTCCTGAACAGTTCATAACTTCTCCATTATTAGTAGGGTTTGTTAAGGTGCAGCGACCCTTGGTTGATGTTACAGATTTCAAGGACCTTATCAGTCTACAATATGCTCTCCATATTTTGAAATCCATTGAATGAAATCAAAGGAAACATCAGAACACTTCCCATCATCTAGTTTTCTAGATTACTTCTTTTGGACAGTGAAGTATATGAGAGCTGTCCTGTTCTAAGGGTTCAAGCAAGGTATTTCCAGATATTGTGCTAACAATAACCAACAGATGATAAAAAGTTGACTTATTTGAGTGTATCAGAACTGATAAGCTACATTTATGAAACATTTTAAAATATCTTTTGTCAAAAAATGTGAAGGTCATTTGTTTCTCAGAATCATAAGCCAAATAAATGTTGGTGTAGCAAGTGCCTTTGATTATAAATCACAATATAGTTCTCTCAAAGAGATTATGTCAATTCATTGCTGTAAAGGCAAGACTCAAACCGCATTTTGAGAAAGAAATGGTTCAGAAACAAATCAGGAATTAGAGTCTAAAACATATGCAATGTTAGGAAAGACCATTTCAAGGCCAAAAGAGTTGTCATCAAAATTTTCCAGGGTATGTTCTGTGGAAAATAAAAGTGTGTAGAAGCAAGCTGGAATGATTTAGTCTTATAGTCTTAGGAATATAAACACCCCAACAGAAATACCTAGAAATAATATTTGACCAAATAATTTGTGTGTACCTTGTGGCCCAGTTGAACTGACATGTAAAAGTACCCAGAAAGTAAAAACAAAAGATTTCAGTTGAATTAGTGGTAGTATACCTTGTGCTAAACATCCTTTTTCATCTCCATATCATTTTCATGTCTGTAGATAGATGTCTGCTCCCAAATCAATCTTTGCTAAGATAGTAAGATTGTGAAATATCTTTGAGAGGTCAGATGCAAGAAAAAATGTGACCCGCAGTGAAACACTGTTTTGGTTGTTCAAAAACTATAACAATGTTAATATTAAGAAAGCTCCAAAGCCTATTATAGAGTTTTTTGGAACAAGTCAATCTGATTACTAATACCCTATGGTTTAATAATCTAGTAAAGTCACTAAACTTTCCTAGATCTCAAATGTGGTGGCCATTTCTTTCATTAATATGAGTTTGCAAGTGTGTTTTTTTTAATAGAAATCCTTGGGTGATTTATTATAAAAACGTAAAAAACATAAGGCCACTATGTTCAGAAACAGAAGTTCTTCCTGGATTCTATAAAGTATTATATCATGACATGCAGAATATTCTATTAGTTGATATAAGTTTAGAAATTTTTCACATCTAAAATTCTTAATATAAAACTTTGCCTCTTTATCTTTTTTTCTTATTTTCTTGTCTTTACTCCAGTTGTTTCATTTATTAAAAATTTTGCTTATAGAAGATAAAACCAGCTTTTCTAATTTCATTAAAAGGATAATAATCAAACTTGAACTGTCAACTAATTCATATGGAAGAGATAATATCCATTTCCAAATGCATAAAGTATAAGTATGTTTAGGGTACTGAGATTTTTAAAATTCATTAAAAAATATTGAAAATGTTCTTTTCAGAGACAGGTTTATGGGAATTTTAAATTACCAAATGTATCACTGCTAATCTGTTTAAATTTGGAAACAAAAAGAATTGTGGGGTGTTAAGAGTCATCAGAGAGAAAGTCATAAATTGTAAGTAATTGGCTTAAAATAATTTTGATTTAGTTTTCTAATGAAAGTAGCATAATCACCCAACTGTGTTATGAATGGTGTGATCTTTCATTAATCAATTAAGAAATTGCATAAAACTGGGTGGCTTGAACAACAAGTATTTATTTCTCATAGTTCTTACGAGAGGACGGTCCAATGATTAAGGGGTGCATGGTTGATGTCTGATGAGAGCCCTTTTCCTTGTTTGCAGATGGCCATCTTTTTGTAATTATCCTCACTGGGAGAAAGGGGAAGGGGAGGGAGAAGGAGAAGAGAGGTAAGTTCTGTCCTTTTCTTATAAGAATATTAATCCCAAGTCATGGTGTCCATTACCATCACCTCCTAAACGGCGCCTCTCCAAATATCATCATATTGGATATAATGATTTCAATAATGAATTTTGGGAGACACAAACATTCAGTTCATGTCCCATTACAAGCCCCATAAAAGCATTGTTTGGTGGGGTGAAAAGCAATATCAACCATGGGAAAAAAGAGTTTGAAAATAATTGAAACTGACCCATCTGTTTATTAAAACTTGCTTCTTTCACACTTGATTTTGTTCCCCTTTTTCATTTTTAATCATTGTGTTTTTCTCTCAATGTGATTTAAGAAAGCTAAGTCACCAAAGACAAAATGAAAAGAAGAATTTGCTTTAGGAATATAGTCAACAATAAGTGATAATGGTGACAAATGATACATAACGTTTACTTCTTTGATAGTAAACTTTATGCAGAGTTCTCCTCAAATATAATTGTTTCTTTTGCTATGTAGATATTTCTTCATAAGTTATACTCATTTAATATGATTTAATGTAATTCATAGTAAATTACTGTGAAAACATTAATGAACATCGATAATTAAGTTTAATCATTCTCAAGTTTAGGTCATAGTTGTTCTACATGGATTATTTTATTAATACTATATCTATATGGTTTAAAATAATATTATTTTAGATTTTATTGAATTTATCAAGAATTTTGCCTTCTTAACCAATTTGATTTCTGGGATGCACTGACCAATTTATAAATGTGGTCTTGCATCAAAATTCTTGAAATAGATGAGCTTGTAGTCAAGGTGGTAGAGTAAACAAATGCTGTGCTTGCCTTCTTACAACCAATAAATATTACAACTAAACTACAGAATGGCCATGACTGGGAGTCACCTGAAGTCAAGCTGAACAGTAGTCCTACAACTAAGGATGCACATAATAGGTTCACCTCGAGACTGGTAATAGGGGCAGAGAGACAGAACAGGCTGGTACCACAACCAGGCATGGTGGTCAAAAATTAGGAGGGATACCTTGGCTCTGGAGATCCTCCAAAGAAGTGAGAAATATTGGCCTCACACTGGGCTCCCTAACCCAGAGTTCCAGTAACAGGAAAAGTACCCACAGCATCTGGCTGTGAAAACCAGTGGAGATAATGGCTCAGTGAAATGAAGGGACTAGAATCACAGATATTCTTCTTAAGAGACTTGCATATGCACCTACTGGCTGAAGGAATCATTCTCCCTGAGCTCAAGTGCTGGAGCAGCTACTTGAAAGGCATCAGGGACATAAGAGGAGGAACTGTGTAGTCTGGATTCAAGGTGAAGGCTGGAGGGGCAGCTTTCTCTCAGACGGAGGAGCTGGAAGAGGGCATTGTTCCTTTATTCAACAACCCTGCCCAGTATCAGACATAGACAGCTGCCATATCTGAGTCTCCCTTAACCTGGCTAACACTGCTCACCCCACCCTAGTGGTTCCCTGAGAGCCAGACTCATCCACCTTGCAGATCCACCCAAACTGCTGCCAGTAAATTTCCATACAAATGGTCTGTCTTGACTCATGCTGTAGACTTACCTAAAATCTCTCAAAAGGTTCACAAAACCTAAACAAGCAACAACTGGCCTTGGGGTGCCCTGTACTTGTTGCTGAGCAGCCTCAAGCCCAGCACTAGTGGCAGCTGGCCTCAGTTTGTATCTAGGCCTCTGAAGACACTGCCAAAGCCCCACATGGGTGATGGCTATCTATGGATTACTTGGTGGCTCATGCCGGGTGGCCCTTGGCAGGGCACACACTGTGGCCGAATTTGGCCTGTAGCAGGATTTCTCCCAGGAGGCCCCAGCCTGCACACCTGGAGGTGGGCTTTGATCTGAGCCACAGCTCTACCCAGGGCCTCATCCAAAGATGACACATCCAAAGGCCAGACTAAACAGGCACCAGAGTTCTCTAAAGTGAATCTGGCTCCATAGGGTCAGCCCCTGAACAACAGCTCTGCCACTGTAGTTGCCAACCAGTCCTCACAACCAATCACCTGAGGGTTATTCTCTCCCTCTGATGTTCAAACAACAACCAAGGCTTAACTACTATAGGAGGGCACACACAATTTATACGAGAAATACGCCTGCAGCGCCTGGCTCAGGGGACCTGGGGGACTGTGCCACTAGGCCCTTATACCTACTACATAAAGCCACTCTACAAAGAACAGGAGACATAGCAGCCCTACCTAATACATGAAAACAAACACAGGAGGCAGCCAAAATGTGGAGACAAAGAAACATGTCCCAAATGAAAGAACAGAACGATGCTCCAAAAAAAGAACTAAAGAAAATAGAGACTAGCAATCTACCAGATGCAGAGTTAAAAACACTGGTGATAAGGGTGCTTTAATGAAATATTCAAAGTGATGCAAAGCAAGAACAGAAAGCCAACATACTCTAACCCAGCAAAGCTATCACTTAGAATCAAAGGACAGCTAAAGAGCTTCCCAGACAATGGAAAGCTAAAGGAGTTCATCACCACCAAGCCAATAGTATAGAAATGTTAGACTTCTTTAAGTAGAAAAACAAAAGAAAAAATCAAAATATGAATAATAAAATGGCAATAACTACATTATCTATCAAAAATTACCTTAAATGTAAATGAATGGTGCTCTAATCAATAGATAGGGGTGTTGAATGGATAAGAAAACAATATCCTTGCATATCATGCCTAGAAGAGGCTCACTTTAGATTGAGAAGCACACACAGACTGAAAGTAAAGGGATGGAAAAAGATGTTTAATGAAAATGGATACAAACAATCAAAAAGAGCCAGAATTGCAATACTTAGAACAAAATAGACTTTAAAAGAAATGCTGTAACAAGAGACAAAGAAGGGCCCAGTTATCCCACTTCTGGGTATTTATTTGAAGAAATCCAAAACACTACTTCAAAAGGACATGTGTATCCATATGTTATTGCAGCATTATTTTCAATAACCAAGATATGGAGGCCACCTGGGTGTCCTTCAATAGATGAGTGGATAAAGAAGAGGTGGTGTGTATATATAGCCATTAAAAAATAATGAAATCTTGCCATCTGGAACAACATGGATAGACCTACAAGGTATTTGTGCTGAATAGAATAAATTAGATGGATAAAGACAAATGTCATATGATTTCACTTACATGTAAAATCTAAAGAACAAAATAAATAAGCAAAACAGAAACAAACTCAGAAACAGAGAACATTTTGATGGTTGCCAGATAGGAGGGGATTGGGAGGTAGGTGAAAAAGGGAACATGATTAAGAAATATAAATTGGTAGTTACAAAATAGTTACAGGGATATAAAGCATAGCATAAGGAACATAGTAATATAATAATTGTGTACAGTGTCACACGGGTACTATATTTATCATGTTGATCATTTTGTAAGTTATATAAATATGTAATTGCTATGATATAGACCTGAAACTAATAATTATATGCTAACTGTAATTAATAATTTTAAAAAAAATATATTTAAAAAGAAAGGTCTTGAAAATACTAATCATTGAGAAACCAATTAACTTTTCTTATTTTTTTTACGCCCAAACCCAGTATTATCTTTCAGAGATTTATTTTAGATATTAAGAAATAAATAATCCCCTGTACTTTAAATATTTAAATTCTTTCAATATATACTGTGATGGTTAGTTTCTGTGTCAGCTTAGCTAAGCTAGGCTAGGTAGGCTAAACTACCTAGTTATTTAATCAAACACTAATTTAGGTGCTGCTGTAAAAATGTTTTGTAGATGCAGTTAACCTCTACTATCGGTAACTATAAGTAATGGGTGGGCCTTATTCAATCAATTCAATCCTCCAGGGCATATGACTGAACTGCATTTCTCAGACTACTTTGCATTTAGGTATGGCCTGTTGGATGATTTATAGTCATAGGTATATAGAGGAAAATAATATATTCTTTAAAGCTTGAAACATTAAAATATTCTGTTTGTCATCCTTCATTATCTTTCCTAATGTGCTGACTGTTATTATCTTCATGGGTGACCCTGGAAATCATATATTGAAGATTGCAGAGCTGTTAGTAGTCTGCATTCCTTAATAACTTGTGGAGCAGGAGTCACACTCTCATTACCACTGACAATACATACTGAGTAAAGAAATACAGAAATACCCTTTTACCCTGTTTAAACCACTGAAATTTTGGGGTTAGCTTGTTACAGACATTTGTCTACCTCAACTAAAAATTAGTGACCATTGCAAAGATGTCCAAGCCCTATCCAGGATTTGTGGTTATATTAACTTCTGTGACAAAGGAATTTGCATTTGTAATTAAGTGTACAGGCCCCAACATAGGGAGATGATTCTGGATTATCTGGATGAACCCAATCTAACCATATGAGCCCTTAAAAGCGGAGAACTTTCTCAAGCTGAAGTCAAGAATATGAATAAAAAGCCATCAGAGAGCTTTGAAGCTTGAAGATGCAACCCACCATTGCTGACTCTGAAGGTGAAATGGAATACAGGGAAATGTTATTGAGGGTGAATTGAGGGTGAGAGGATTTTCCCCTAAAGCCTTCAGATAGAGCACAAGCTAGTTGACACCTTGATTCTGCCTTGTGAAACCTAGAGAAGAGAAACCAACTAGGCCACCCACACTTTTTGACATACAGAACTGTGAGATAATGCATTTCTATTGTTTTAAGACATTGTACCTTTGGTAATTTTGTTACAATGCAGTAGAAACTAATACAGTTATTTAACATTTTTCTGTCTTGGTTATCTCTTTGATAAAATGTCTTACCTTCCAACATTATTTAAGAGTTATGACATAAGTGGTGTTTTCTGTAAAGTAGAGTACTATGACATATAGGATAAGAAAAGGTTCTGTT
>PUFA01000905.1:0-69014 GCA_003508835.1 Eonycteris spelaea | reverse complement strand
AAATTGTTGGAAGAGTTTGAGGAGAGTAGGTAATAACTCCTTTGAATGTTTAGAAGAATTCACTGGTGAAGCAATCTGGTCCTGGACTATTACTTCTTGGCCAAGATTTTTTGATGATTATTTCCATTTGAATACTGCTAATCCATCTATTTAGGTTTTCCAGATCTTGTTGATTCAGTGTAGGAAGATATGTATTTTTCTAAATGATAGCCCAATTCTTCTAGGTTATTAAATGGTATTTATATACTTTTTCATAGTATTCTTGCATGACCCTTTGTATTTCTGTGATGTCAGATGCATTTTCCTTCTTTTCATCCCTGATTTTGTTTATTTCTCTCCCTTGTGTTCATTAGGAGAGTCTATTTCTTTCTCAAAGAACCAGCTTTTTGTTGTTGTCTTTTTCTATTGTTTTTGTTTGTTTGTTTCCAATTCATTTATTTATGCTCTAATTTTGATTATTTTCCTTCATTCTGCTGCCTTAAGCCTCATTTGTTCTTCTTTTTCTAGTTTTTTTTTTAAAGATGAAATGTTAGGTTCATTTGGGCTATTCTTAATTTTTGGAAATAGGCCGTAATAAATATGAACTTTCCCCTTATGTTCCACTTTTGCCATGTCCCAAAAGATTTGATAGGTTTGTACTATCATTATCATTTGTTTCTATGTATTCTCTTGCTCTTTCTTTTATTTCTTCCCTGACCCAGTTATTCTTCAGTAGCACGTTGTTTAATTTCCATGTATTTGTGGTTCTTCCGGATTCTTTCTGCTATTGATCTCTATTTCAAAGCATTATGAATCAGAGATATGGTGGTGTGATTTCAACCCCTTACATATGTTGAGGCCATCTCTGGTCCCAGTAATGTGGTCAATCCTTGAGAATGTTCCATGTGCACTAGAAAGAATGTATAAGCAGCTGTTTTTGGGATGGAAGACTCTGTAAATGTCAATTATGTCCAGTTGGATCTAATGTGGTCATTTAAGGAGTTACTTACTTATTGATTTTTTTTTTATTTGGATGATTCGTCCATATCCAACAATGAGGTATTTAGGTCCCCTACTATGTTAGTGTCTTGGTCTATTTCTCTCTTTAGTCCTGTTAGAATTGCTTCCTATATTTCAGGGCTCCCTGAGTGGGAACATAGATATTAATAAGTGTTATGTCTTCTTGGTGCATGATTCCCTTTACCATTATGAGGTGTACCTCAGTATCTTTCTTCACCTTTTTAAATTTATTTATTTAAATCCAATGGAGTACTGCTTTTCCTGCTTATCTCAGAATGCTATTTGCTTGAAATATCATCGTTTCCCACCCTTTCACTATGAGTCTACATTTGTTTTTGGAGCTGAAGTGTCTCTCTCTTGGAGGCAGCATATGGGTTGGGTTTTGTTTTTTGATCCATTCTGCAACTCTGTGCCTTCTTATTGGTGAGTTCAGTCCATTTGCATTTAGGGTAATTATTGAAATATGAAGTCTTCTTATAGCCATTGCATCTTTTGCTTTCTGCTATCTCGGTATTTCCATTGCTTCCTCATCCTTGTGCTTCTGGTTTCTTTATTTTGGTTGACTTTCGTGGGTTTTCCCTCTGGTTCTTCTTGTTTTATGGTATATACTATAGTTCTGAATTTTTGGTGTGTAGTTACCATTATGAATATGAAAAGGATAATTATATATATGTGTGTGTGTGTGTGTATGTGTGTGTGTGTGTGTGTATTCATCCATTTTCTTCTACGTGTACCTTATCTCCATTCCCCTTTGTGAATTTGGATCTTTGAATACTCCCCCCTTTTCAGTTATTGTTGTCTCAATTTGTCCCTATGTATGCTTCATGTTCATTATTATCATGTTCATTACTATAGCAATTCTCATCTTATTATTTTAGCTTATAATACCCTGTTTCTTAGTAAAGATTGCACTCCTCTGCTTCTACTTGCCTGATAGTCACTTTTCTCCTAATTATCTATTTTTGTTTGTTATTTTGTTTTAGGTCAACTGACCCCTTTCATTATTTCCTGTAATGTGGGCCTCGTAGTGGAGAATTCCCTCAATTTTTGTATATCTAGAAAGGTCTTAATTTCTCCTTCATATCTAAAGGAGAGCTTAACTAGATACGTTATTCTAAGCTAGTAGTTCCTTTTGCTTAATAGTTTAAATATTTGATTATAGTTCTTTCTGGCTTGTAAGGTCTGCATTGAAAATTTCGATGATAATCTAATGGCTTTTCCTTTATAAGTTACCGTCTCTCTTTTCCCTAGCTACCCCGAGATTTCTATCTTTGACATTGATTTTTGATAACTTTAATAAAATGTGTCTTGGTAAAAATTTTTTTTTGGGGGGCGGGTTGAGATAATTGAGTGTTCTGTTGCCTCCTTGAATTCCAAGCTCCAGCTTATTCCTTAGGTTTGGGAAATTCTCTTCAACTATTAGTCTGAAAATGCTTTCTAGTCCCTGCTCTTTTTGCTCACCTTTGATAATGCCCATTATTCTTATGCTTCCTCTCATGATGGTATCGGCTAGTTCTTGTATTTCTCTTTCATTACTTTTTATTCTTCGTTTTGTCTCTCCTTCTTTCTGATTGATTTTTAGATTTCTGTGTTCAATGTCACTGATCCTTTCCTCCATTTGGTAGGCTCTATTTCCCAAGCATGCTATTACATTTTTCAACTCTTGCAGTGTGTTTTTTTATCTCCAGAAGATTTTTTCTGTTGTTTTTGAGGGTTTCAATCTCCTTGCTCTGTTAATCTGGTTGTTTTTTCAATTCCTGAAATTTTTGATATGACTCGTTTTGGAACTCACTGAGTTTTTTTCAGAAGTACCATCCTGAATTCTCTGTCATTTAAATTGCATATTTCGACATCTATAAGCTTATTTTCTGGAGATTTTTCTCTTTCTTTCTGTGATGACTTATCACCTTGGTTGTTCATGGTTGTAACGGACTATTTCTCTGCCTGGGCATTAATGGAGGCGTATTGTGCTGTTTTTCCATAAAGATGATTTATTATATAAAGTCTTTCTTTAGCCTGTTGCAAAGAGGGCGCTTTTCTTTTGGTTTCCAGTAGGTTGCAGCTAAACCTCTTGGATCCGTGCTTTATATAAAGCCTTTATACAGCCTTTTTTCATTTTCTTATAGACATTTAATTATGCTCACTACCATCAGTTTTAGTCCTTATCAGTATCAGCGACAGTCTTGGCTGCCTTTGTTCAGATTCCCCTGGGGCTATGTGGCTATTGGTCTCAAAGCATATGGGAGGAGGGGCCCTCTGGGTTGGGGGTTGGAGGCTGCGGCTCAGCCTCAGTTTTGCATCCAGGGCTGGTAAAAATGAACACTTGTTTCTCTGCTGTCCCGTCCCACTTCTCTGCTTTCTGCCCTGATGACTGGGCTCTGCTGCCAGCTGCATGTAACTCACAGCACTTCTAGGTAGGGCTGTTCAGGGAAGTTGCCACACCTTCACCCTCCCCCTCTTCCTGCAGGGAGCTCAGGAGGTACAAGAGGCAGCTTCTTTATTTCTCCCAGTCCATCACCCGACACCTGGGATTCTGAGTTGTGGTAGTTCTTATGCGAAGATCCCATGCTCAGACTTGCTGGTGTGCAGTTTGGTTGTTTTTTGTTGATTTTAGATGTTAAGCTTATTGTTGTTTCAAGGGGAGAGATCTGAGGATGTCTCTTACTCAGCCATGTTTCCCATTTATGCAATCTCATATCCATTTAAAAGTTATTGGTAATAAGGGTAATCACTGACAATGACAAAAACAACAACAATAACAACAACAACGTTATCAATGACAACTGTATTGGTATACAGTCTAACATATATACGTCATCATATGCGATTGATAATATTGTAATTAATAATAATTGATATAATCATCTACACTTTCTTCCTCAGGTTAGCACAGCAATAAGCACAAAGTACAGACTTTCCATTCAATTTTCCTCCTTTTCTTCTCTCCTTGTGATTAATGCAATATCAGGTCATATTGATTCCAATGCATACATTTCTCTTTTTCTCTTGAATTGTAATTTGCTCTTCCACCTCCACTACTTATGTCTAATTTTAGGCCTTGATAATTTCTCATCTAGGCTATAATAGTAGTGTCTCCACTGGTTTCTTAGCCCTAGTTTTGGTATCGTCCAATCCATTTACAATACAGCAGTAAGAATGATTTTGCTAAAGTACAAGTCCACTCATATCTTGCCTCTGATCAGAAATATTCAAATGCACCTCCAACAATAATATATAATGTCCTTTCATCTCCACTATATCTGCAAGGGTTAAATCTTAGATCTGCCTTTTATTTACTATGTGGCCTTCGAAAAGTTGCCAAGTTCAGTTTTCTCATATGTACTCCATTAGGTGGTTGTGAGAATTAAATAATTTAATTTAATGTGTATAAAGCAGTTACCACAGTGAATGGCATGTAAGAAATACTTGATTAAGTAAAAATATTATCATCACTCTAGTCTAATTAATGGTTAACTCTTACATTATCTCTGAGAACTGGGTACAAAGAACACTTCAGTTTCCATATATGCCAGATTATTCTACACCTCCATACCCATAAGCACATATACTGTGATTAATTGTCATTCCTAGAGCCATCACTACAAAAAAAAAGCTCCTGCTAAAAAACAAAATTAAAACAATGGCTAAAAGACATAGCTAAAAAGCCTATATTGTGAAGAGATAAAATGGAACAAAACAAAAATTTAAAAACAGCCCTCATTAATTTAAAAGAAGGCAGAAAAATAAGAACAAAGAAACAAAGAAAAGAGGAGGGCAAATAGAAAACAAATAACAAGTAAGTAGACTTAAGCCCAACCATAACAATTATTACATTTAAAGTAAATGAACTAAACACTGCAATTTAAAGGCCAAGATTGTCAAAATAGATTAAAAGCAAGACACATCTAATGACTCAACTATAGTCGTATTTTTAACATATTCACACTTTAAATAAAAATAAAATCAGACAAAACTGAAAAAAAATTACCAGAGACAGAGAGATATTTGATAATGATAAAAAAGGTCAATCTATCAGGAAGATATAACAATTATGAACTTATACTCACCTAACAACACAGCACTAAAATACATGAAGCAAAACCTGACAGAAACTAAGGAAGAAATAGACAATTCAAGAATTATAGTTGGAGACTGCAATTCCTGACGTTAATAATGGTTATAAGTAGAGGATCAACACGGAAATAAAGAACTTGAACAACACTATAATCCAAATAAAGAGAACACACACACACACACACACACACACACACAACACACCCACACACACAACATATATAATATATATATATATTATATATATATATATATATATATATATATATATAATACTACACTGAACAACAGTAGAATATACATTTTTCTCAAGTGCTCATGGAACATTTTCCAGGACAGACCATATGTCAGGCCATAAAACAAACTTCAATGAATTTAAAAGGATAAAATTAATCAAAGTATGTACGCCAACCACAATGGAGGAAAACTAGAAATCAACAGCTGGATATTTGGGGAAATCACAAGCATGCATAAATTAAACTCCATACTCCTAATAACCAATGTGACAAAGAATAAATCAAAGGGAAATCAGAAAACACTGTGAGATAAATGAAAATGAAAACAAAACATACCAGAATTTATGAGATGCAGCTAAAGCAGTGCTTAAAGAGAAATTTACATTGTAAATGGCTATTAAAGAAAGAAAGAAATATATCTCAAAACATTAATCTAATGTTACATTTTAAAGAATTAGGAAAAGAAGAGCAAACTAAATAAAATAAATTAATATATTATATCACATGATCATCTCAATGGACATATCAAAAGCATTTGATAAAATCCAACACCTTCTTATGATAAAAAAAAAAAAAACAAAAACATTAAACAAACTAGTAATAAAAGGGAATTTCCTAAACCCGACAAAGGACATCTAGAAAATATCCACAGCTAACATCATAACAGTGAAAGACTGAAATCTTCAACCCTAATATCCAGAATAAGACAAAGATGTCTGTTCTCACCACTTTTATTCAACACTGTACTGAGAATTTTAACCAGAGCAATTAGGCAAGAAAAGAAACAAAATCACCCAAATTGTAAAAGAAGAAGCAAAACTAAAAACTATCTCTACTTGCCAATGATATAATCTTGTATGTAGAAAATCTTAAATATTCCATTAGAACTATTAAAAGACAAATTATTAGAATTAGTGAAAAAGTTCAGCAAAGTTGCAGGACACAAGATCAATATACAAAAATCAATCGTATTTCTATATACTGGCAAGGAACTACTGAAAATGAAATTACAAAAGCAATTTTTTATAATAGCATCAAAAAATAAAATGCACAAGAATTAATTTATTAAAAAGCACAAAATTTATACTCTGAAATTTGTAAAAATATTTTTGAAAGAAGTTAAAGAAAATTCAAATAAATGGGAAAATATCCATGTTCATTGATCAGATGGCAATATTTTAAGTAGCAGTACTATCCAAATTGATCTACAGATCAATGCAATTCCCATCATAATCCCAGCTGGTCTCTCTGTAGAAGTTACAAGTGATTCTAAAATCCATATGGGATTGCAAGTATCCAGAGCAGCCAAAATAATTTTGAAAAATAAAGTTTAAGTTGGAGTATTCACATTTCCTTATTTCAAAACTTACTACAAAGCAACATTAATAAATACAGTGTAGTATTGGTGTAAGAATAAACACACAGATCAATGGAACAGAACTGAGACTACAGAAATAAACCTATACATCTTGATCAATTGATTTGTGACAAAGGTGACAAGATCATTCAAGGGAGAAGGAAGAATTTTCAACAAATGATGCTGAGACAACTAGTTATCCACATGCAAAAGAATGAAGTTGGATCCTTACCTCACACCATATACAAAAATTAACTCACAATGGATCAAAGTTCTATATGTAATAGCTAAAACTACAAAACCCCTTAAAAAACAGGGGTTTTGTATATGTTTATATTTGGCAATGGATTCTTATATATGACTCCAAAAGAATGAGTAACAAAGACAAACATAGATAAAGTTGATTTCATCAAAATTTAAAACTTTTGTACCTCAAAGGACATCATTAAGAAATTAAAAATACAACCCAGAGAATGAGAGAAAATAATATACCTGATAAGGATCATTTATCTAGAATATGTAGACACTTATAACTCAATAATAGAAAAGTGAAGGAGATTAAGAGGTTCAAATTTCCAGTTATGAAATAAATAAGTCATGGGATGTAATGTAGCAGAATAGGAATATAGTCAATAATATTGCAATAACATTGTATGGTATCAAATGATTACTAGACTTCTCATGGTGATCATGTCTTTAGGTATATAAATGTTGAATAACTATGATGTACACCTGAGACTAATATAATACTGTATGTAGCTATATCTCAATATAAATTTTTTAGAGAAAAACACACCAAATTAAAATGAACAGAATAATATCCAAATAGATATTTCTCCAATGAAAATATATAAATGGCCAATAAGAAAAAAGAAAATTGTTCAACATCATTAGATATTAGAGACATGCAAACCAAAACCACAATAAAATACTATCTCACACCCATTAGGATTGCTATAATCAAAAAGTCAAATAATAACAGTGCTGACAAAGATGTGAGAAATTGGAACCTTTATACACAGCTGGTAGGAATGTAAAATGGTGAGTAGCCATTGTGGAAAAACTGCAGGACAGTCTTTTAAAAAGTTTACTTAGAGTTACCATTTGATCCATCAATTATACTCTAGGTACATACTAAAGACAAGAAAACATGTCTACACAAAAAGGTATACAGAATGTTCATAGCAAATTATTCAAAATAGTCAAAAGGAAAATAATCCAAATGTCCTTAAATTGATGATGAGATAAACAAAAAATGTGGTATATCTATACAATGGAATATTATTCGATCATAAAAAAGAACAAAGTATGATATATGCTACAAATTAATGACCCTTGGACAATGTTATGCTAAGTGAAAAAAAAGCCACTTAAAAAAAAACCACATACTATATGATAGTTTTTATGTGAAGTGTGCAGAATAGGCAAATTTCTAGAGACAGATATAGATTAGTGGTTGCTTAGGATTGGGACAGATGAGATTATAGAATGGGTGATTGCTAATGGTTAGAGGGTTCTTCTCTGATATGGTGAATATGTTCTAAAATTGACTGTGGTGATGGTTGTATGTATCTGTGATTATACTAAATATCATTGAATCGTACTATTTAAATAAGTGAAAGTGTTATAGATATGTTATCTCAGAGATATATAGTTTACCAAAGAACATACAAAGAACATAGATAAATTGAAGTAAAAGGATATAAAAGGTACCCCTTGCAAACACTGATCATAGTAGATAGTGAGTATGGCTTATTATTATTTTTAAAAATATTCATCTTTACCTCTAAATCTATACAGTTCTTGAAGGCAGGGACTACACATAACTGGGCTGTGGATTCCGAACATCTAGTACAACGCATGGCATATAAAAGGCATTTATTTTCTACTTGTAGAATCATTTGAATTGTTCACTAATTGACTTGCATAAAAATTAATAATAAATGTTACTTGCAATGAATGAATAGATCTCAAAACCTGATGAGATAAAAAAAGCTAGAAAATAAAAGTATACATTGTATGTTCCATTTTTATGAAATTCAAGAACAGTCAAAAATAATCAATAGTGATAGAAGTTAGATAGAATGAGACTGATACAATTCTGGAGATGTTCTATATATTTTCATCTAAGTGGTTGCTTTATATATTGAACTGAACAGTTAATGTTTATATACTTTATTGATGTGTATTATTACTCAGTAAAATGATATTAAAAATGATCCATATATAAATATAGGTTTTTGAGGTTCTATGTTGCCAATCTACTACTTTCTTTAGGAAGATATATCTTGTATAGATCATTGAGCAAAAGCTTCTGTTTTTTTTATTAGTATCCTTGTCATACCAACCCCAACCTCAGCCAATATTACCATTGCTTGCCTTCATCTTTTAGTGCACTATAGAAAAAAAAATAATGGCAATTGTACCCTTTTCTGGCAAAGCTAAATGTGTGTTACTGCATGACCTTTCACTTGCTACCATGAACATCAGGTTCTGACTCATGTTTAAAGTGGGAAAAACTTATTAGTTTTGAGGGTTGAGGGAGAACATTCTCTATGACAGCCAGATATTGGTGTGCACTATGAAATGTGCCCCCTTAGCTAAAACGATCATTCTGTAGGTAAGGAGCAAAAGCCCCCTGAGAGGAAAATTACTAGAGAGGAAAATACCATGAGGGAATGTGATAACTGTAGGTACCTTATATTTTTACTTAACCCAATATCTAGAGCACATTAATCTGACAAAATAGATATGATTAAAACTTTGCTTTACCCTGTCAGTCTGATTAAGCGCTTTCCACACTTCCTTCGCCATTTTATGTGCCCTTAATTATATTTTATATTTGCTCTTACAGTTTTCATGGCAATTGGAACAATTGTACTATGCTTGTGCCAGCAGATGTTTTGCATTTTTTTCCTGAATTTAAGTTCTGCTGGCAAAAGTCCCCTCAGCAAAGCAGTCCAAAATACATTAAACAAGCTTTTCCAAAGAATTCCATAATAAAAGAGACTGACCTCATTTTCTCTCCCCAGTTAACCATCTTGCAGTTTTTTTGATGAACGAGAACAAACACAATTCATGTTCTTGGTATTTCTCATTTAACATGGCTGATCCAGGAAAGCTTTAACTAGCATTAATCATTCATGTTGTCTTTCTAGACATCCTTATAAGTATTTTAAAAATGTATTTCTCTCTCCTTCTTCATGGTACCTCCCTCTCATTCCCCAAACTCTGGGAAAAAAGGAGAAAAAAAATAATTCTTTAGAGCAGAGTGCCCACTGTCTGTGGAGTAATGGGAGTTGGAGAAAACCTGCTTTCCCCAGGTATGTGAGAGCACTAGCTTATACCTGTGCCTCTTGCTGTTCACACATTCCTCTGTTGTGGAAATTCAGGTCAGAAACTCTGTATCCCCCCCTCCATTCCTCCTACTACTCTTTCCACCCTCCCTTTTCAAAGGCCTCCAAAGAATGAATTCACAACCTTGGAATGAAGAAGGTGAACGGAGGGTTTTCTTTGCTCATCTTAACTTCTGTGCTCTGGCTTCAGTTTTCCCAAATTGAGTGAATCCATCAAATGTATTAAGACAGTGGTGCTCTCTATCATTAAGTGCACTCCAGCACAAAGGCATTTCTCTTATCTACAGTCTATGGCCCAGTGCCTGAACTCCTGGCAGTGAGATACCTATAGAAGCTTTGTTAACTCTTTCAGGGCAGAAAGGTATGATTCAGTGCTATGTCCCAATACAAAATTATTATTTGACAGGCTCACTAGGGAAATAAGGCTTACAACCCAAAAACAATTCAAGGCACCATTCATTTAAGATTCATAAAATGATATCATTCAGGTGAGTTCACAGGAAGACAGTTCAATGCTGACCTGGGAGTCGAGGAAGGCAATCAACATTACTTTGCCTCATTTCTCTCTTCTTTCTGCCTATCTAATTACCATTTTTCTTTCAAGGTCTAGCTCAAATTCCACTTAATCCAGGAAGCCTTCCTGACCACCAGGTAAATGCTGAGCTCTCCCTCTTCTCTTGATTACTTATTGCCTGAACTCTACACTTATTTTGAAATTATTTTATTTTTGTAATGACTTTCTATGCATGTACATCATACCTCTCCATATAGGTTGCAACGTTCTTGAGAATAAGATTTTTGTTTTTATATCCCATATCCTCCACAAAGGCAGATATTATTCAGTAGATTCTGAATCCTCAACCAAAAAGATGGTCTTTCCTTCACTGAGCCAGACCCCATCTGTTCTTCAAGATTCACCACAAATAAAACATATAATCCCTATAAGAATAATCAGTTTGCTAGTGTAAATGCAGCTTCAAGATATGTCCTTCAGCTCTCCCTTCTAATCAGCTTGCCATCCCTAAGCATCTCGTGTATAGAAAATCTGAATTAGCCACAATGGTGATAATCTGTTCTTTGAGGCCTTCTCTAACCTCTCTGAAAGGAAGTTATTCATTTAACATTCAATAAGTTTTATTGTCTTCACTATATATTGTGGTTGCTTAAATATAGTCAGCCTTGTATTTTTCTTCAGCTTTTTAATTATTATATCTTATTTCTCAAATTAGTTATTAAATTATTGGATGATTAGGATCAACATATTCTATTTCTGTTTCATCTGCCACAGCCCTTGAAAGCAATGCTATGGGCATAGTAACATTAAATGAATAGAAGATATTCAGAACAACAAAAAATGCTAGGTGAAAAAGAACACTATTAGGCAGATCACTCTCTGCCTTTACTTGGAGATTTGTGTAATTTATTTACCCTCAGTGCAAACATATCTCCTTACAAGTGACACACAAACAAATAATTCCATTGAAATTTGTTTAAAAACTACCAATTAGACAAATGTGCATTTTTGAAAGAATTAATGGGCTGATATTTTGTTTCAGGATGGCCAAGTGAAGCACAAAATAATAATTAGGTATTTATTGAGCTCTTTTCCCATCCAAGACCCTATGCTAGATGATGTGAGAGTTTAATCTAAGAAACAGGTAATTATTCTTAAATTATTTTGAAGGAGAGAAACACAAAACCATGAGCAATATATGATAAAATAGTCAAGTAAAAAGCTCATTTTGCTCAGTCAAAAAGTACTTTCTCCACCCTGCCCTCACAGCAAAAACAGACTAACGATGAATCAATCTTTGCAAAACCTTCGGCACTGCCCATCTATTTTAGGCATTATAGATTCTGAGTCACACTTTACTTTTTGCAATTAGTTCTTCAAATTTTCCTTCATTTTATGTGTGGACAGACTCTTAGAAATTCTAAAGTTGAAAGGCCTAAGAGGTTGTCCAAGAGTTCTGCACTTTTGCATGTGTGTGTGGGGTGGGGTGGGTTGTGGGAAACTTACCATGGACTCTTTTTGCAGTCTTGTGAAGGTGTAGAACAATTTCTCAGAATAATCTTTTTAAAGAATAAACTAAAACACATAACAGTGATTCCTATTATTTAAAGTTCAAAAACAGGCAACACTAACCTATGTTGTCAAAAGTCAGGACAAGTGTTACCCTTCTGGGTTCTGATTAGAAGGGGAAAGATGGATCCTTATGGAATGCAGGTAAAATACTCTTGTTTTTTTTGTTGTTCTGGGTGCTAATTATTATTATGTTCACTTTGTAAAAATTCATTGAGCTGTACACTTATGATTCTGGATACATGTTTGACTTCAATGAACATTTGAAAATAAATAAGACATATAGAATTACAAAGAAATCTATTACATTAAAGTACAATTCTATTAACATATTCTTAAGGGATTCTGTCCCTAAATTAAGAACCTAGAAAAAAGAGGTAGAAAAAAAGAGAGATGAGACAGGAGCCCCTTACTTCTAAGTGCTGATAATCTGGTTGAAGAAAAAAGATTAGTAAACCTGAAATTTGAAGAAACTAGGAAGAATACTTGATAAGAGCCAATTGAGAGGGAAAACTAAAGAGAAGAGTGGAAATAAGTATTTTGGAGTTAGAGTGTCAGGAAAGAATAAATAGAAGCTATGGAATCCATACTGTAAATGGAAAGATGTGAGGTGTTTGGGTAAGTTGAAGGGATAACATTCTTTCTGCAGTGTGGGGAGTCCTGGGTTTGGGAGGCTTTGTATCTATTTGGCCATGGTGAAGGAGGCATGCCAGTAGGTAGTATGAAGCAAAAGCTGGTGACTACTGCTGGGTACAGAATGGGAAAAGTTTTATTAATAAGAGGTTATTGATGATTTTCTAGCAAGGCAGTAACAGAGAATGCTGTTTTATGACTTCATTCAGTTCAATTAACAAACATTTACTAAATGCCTACTTGGTTCAATGTATAGTACTATGCTAGATTCTGCCTGCTTGATGATTTTAAATAGTCTCTAGACTCTGTTTTGTGCCTTTCATAAGTACTAGACCTGTCTAATTTGTAAATTGCCAAATTACATTTACACTCTAGATTGGTATAAATTAGACTGCATTTGTTCAAAACTGCGATTCTTTAGATATTACAAATAAAGCAAAACTGGGACAAAAAGACAATAAGATATGTTCCTATTTGGGTCAGGAACATGCCTCAAAGTTTTCAGTTGGATTGTTTCCAAGCATACTGTTTGTCCAAGTGTTTCTCCTTCAGGCAATGTTCTTTTAACACACAAAATGCTAGAGCTGGATAGAAGATGAGATACCCATGGAAGGCAGCATAGTTTAATATCTATTGTATTGCCCAATGAATCAGATAATTGAGAAGTTTCCAAAATTCCCAGGCCGCTCTGGGAAGGTCACACTACATGAAGGTCACACTAAGTATTAAGTTAAGAACAGTCTGTTTCACATTGAGGAAGATAGTGAAAATGGCTAATTTCAGGGAGTTTACTATGTTTTTTTTTTCAGTGCCTGAAAGCTATTCTATCTTTGTCATCATGACTACCAGTCAAGGCACGCTTTATGATTTCTATAAGACATTCTACCCAGACTACATGGCTTCCAATTAAATATTTCTTTTCTGAAGACCAACATTAAACCTACTTTATTATGAAGTGAAGGTTAGTAAAGATTAGTCCTTGCTAGGAAAATGTATCTAAGACAACTCTAAAGAAATGATTTCTCAGCAACATTTACTGCTGCTCTATTGGGACTACATCAAACTAAAAAAGTTTTACTGCTGCAAAAACTTTTTAGTTTGATGTAGTCCATTTATTTATTTTTTTCAGATTATCAGCACTTAGAAGTAAGGGGCTCCTGTCTCATCTTTCTTTTTATTCTACCTCTTTTTTCTAGGTCCTTAATTTAGGGACAGGATCCTTAAGAATCTATTAATAGAATTGTACTTCAATGTAATAGATTTCTTTGTAATTCTGTTGTCTTATTTATTTTTTAAATGTGTCATTGAAGTCAATACTGCTCTAAATGGGATTACATCAAACTAAAAAAATTCTCCCTAGGTTCATAGTTTAATTCTGCTCTCTTTCTCTCTGTCTCTTGTCTCTGTCTGTCTGTCTCTCTCCTCTCTCCTTCAGAGTGTTTGAAATTAAAAGACTTCTTTTATTACAATGTATAAAGACTGTCTGGACATAGATTAATTTATTATCATCATTTTAATATTCATTCCTAGATTTTCATAGCCCAATTATTTTTTTCCTTATCTCAAGACTAGAGCTGTGGAAATCCCAGCCACAGCAATCAGGCAAGAAAAAAAAAAGGCATCCAAATTAGAAAGGAAGAAGTAAAACTGTTCATTATTTGCAGATGAATGATACTATATATAGAGAATGCTAAATATTCCTCCAAAAAACTATCAGAACTAATCAGTGAATTCAATAAAATAACAGGATACAAAATTAATGTTCGGAATTAGGCTGAACTTTAATACACAAATAACAAACTGTAAGAAAGAATTAGAAAATAATCCCATTTTGCAATTCCATCAAAAAAATATCTAAGAATAAGTTTAACCAAGGAGGTAAAAGATCTATACTCAGAAAATTATAAGACACTGCAGAAAGAAACTGAAGAAGATACAAAAAATGGAAAGAAATATACCATGCCTCCTGGATAGGAAGAATTAGCATCATTAAATGTCCAAACTACCCAAAGCTATCTATAGATTCAATGCAATCCCTATCAAAATATCAATGGCATTTTTTTACAGAACTAAAAAACAATAATCCTAAAATTTATATGGAACTACAAAAGACCCTGAATAGCCATAGCAATCTTAAGGAAAAGACAAAGTTGGAGGTATCACACTACCAGATATCAAATTTTACTACAAGGCTTACCAATCAAAACAATGTGGTGGTGACATAAACAGTTATACGAATCAATGAAATGGAATAGAGAGCCCAGACACCAACCCACACCTAAATGGTCAATTAATCTATGGCAAAGAAAGAAAGAATATACAATGGAGTAAAGATGGTCTATTCAATAAATGGCGTAGAGTAAACATGACAGATACTTGCAAAAAAATGAAACTAGACCACCTTCTTAGACCATATACAAGAACAATTCAAAATGGATTAAAAACTTAAATGTAAGATGCCAAACCCTAAAAATCCTAGAAGAAAACATAGGCAGTAAACTCTCTGACATTGTTCTTAGTAATTTTTATTTTTCTGATGTATCGCCTCTGGCAAGGGAAACAGAAGAAAAAATAAATAAATGGGACTACATCAAACTAAAAATGTTTTTGCACAGAGAAGGAAATCATCAACAAAACAAAAAGACAACCTACTGAATGGGAGAAGATATTCACCAATGATACATTCAATAAGGGGGTAATACCCGAAATGTATAAAAACTCATCATGAGAAAATATCAAATATCAAATCAATATCAAAACCACAAATAATCCAATTAAAAATGGGCAGAAGACCTAAATAGACATTTCTCCAAAGAGGACATACAGATGGTCAATAGACATATGAAAAGATTCAATGTCACTAATCATAAGAAGAATGCAAATTAAAACCACAATGAGATATTACCTCACACCTGTCAAAATAGCTATTATCAATAAATCAAGAACATGTGTTGGTGAGGATGTCGAGAAAGGGAACCCTCGTGCACTGTTGGTGGGACTGCTAATCGGTACAGCCCACTATGGAAAACAGTTTTGCAGGTTCCTTAAAAAATTAAAAATAGAACTACCTCATGACCAAGAAATTCTACTTCTGTTTTTTTTTAAGAAATACAAACACTAATTAAAAAAAGATATATGCCCCTGATGTTCATTGCAGTGTTATTTATATTAGCCAACATAAGGAAGCTCATCAACCTAAGTGCTCATCAATAGATGACTGAATAAAGAGGTGGTACATATATACAATGGAATATTACTTGGCCATAAAAAATAATGAAATCTACCACTTGCAACGACATGGATGATCCTAAGAGGTATTATGCTAAGTAAAATAAGTCAGACAGAGAAAGACAAACACCATATAATCTTACTTATATGCGGAATCTAAAGAACAAAATAAATGAACAACAACAACAAAAAAGCAGAAAAAGACTCATAGATACAGAAAACAAACTAATGATGGGAGGGTGGTTGGGGGACTGGGTGTAAAAGGTGAAGGGATTAAGAAGTAAAAATTGGTAGTTTCAAAATAGTCACTGGGATGAGAAGTACAGCATAGAGAATACTGTCAATAATATTGTAATAACTATGTATTCTGCCAGGTGGCTACTAGACCAATCAGAGGAATCACTTCATAAATTATATAAATGTCTAAGCACTATACTGTACACCTGAAACTAATATAAAATGTTATTGAATGTCAACTGTAATTGGAAATAAAAAGACTAGAGCTGCATCTCAAAGCAATGATGAAAGAAATATGCCTTCTATCTAAGCTCCAAGTATAGCAGGTTGAAAGTGGTAGGCCTCCTGTCACCTAACCTCAGAGTAAAAAAACCTTTTATAATTCCCATGTGGTCTCAGAAAATATGTTTTCCAGCTCCCTAAGGCCAAAAAAAAAAAAAAAACTTTGACTCTTTTTTTCTTGAAAATACCCAAGAAATTATGTATGTGTTTATATTAACACACACACACACACACACACACACACACACACACACACACCATAGCTTTTAGCTCTTTATATAATAATGAATTAAACTTTGCTTTTGAACGTTATGTTTTCCCAAACGTGGCATTTGTCTACTATTTTTTTCATGATGTGTTTTGACATGAGAAGTTTAGAAAGTGGTCCAGTGTATCAAGATTTTCCTTCATACTTTCAGATATTTTATTAACAGTAGTTGCTCCCTAATTCACACTTATGAGAGGATATCTGTGCATTCTCTTCTAGGATTTTTGCAGGTTTTATTTCTTACATTTCAAACTTTACCATACCTGGCATATATTTTGGTGCATTGTATGCAATACAGATTTGACTTTTCAAAGTATTATTCAACTATCTACGAAAAGTGATTTGAGATGCTACCTTCAGTATATCTTAAATTAATAATATGCACTTTACATGTGTCTGAAATTGGTAATTTCTTGAGTATTTAGAAATGTGCATATCCTTTGACTTGTGCACATCCTTAAGATAACTTGTAGTTATGTATTCTAAGAAAAATCATAGATAAGTATAAAACCTCAGCTATAAGAATATTAATCACGACATTATAAGAACTAAACAGTCTAACAATAGGGGAATTAACTGATAAATGATGATATAGCCATGTGATGTGATTCAATATAGCCATTACATGATGATGTATAAAGCTTTTAGAAATATGATATGAAAAATATTTATGATATTGGTAAATAAAAATAGGTTACAACAGAATAGTATGCACAGTATTGATCACATTCATATGAATTACAAATGCACACATATACACAAAAACTGTTGTAAGAATATGCCCCAAAATGTTAAGGAATTGTGGATTATAGATAACTTATTGCTGTTTGTGCTTTTCTGTATTTTCCTACTTTTTTAAAATGAATACATAAGTTGTAATCAGAAAATTATGTTTTATTTGTAAATAATATAAAATTTGCTATTTCCATTTTAATATGGAATAAGCAAAGTGAAATCTGAGACATAAAATTTATTGCTTACTGTTTTTAAAATGTTTTAATCTCTATTGAGATCAGATTAAGTGTCAATAAATTATCCATGTACTGTTTTGTAAAAACTCTATCGAGAAGAGCATATGTTTTTTTTTCTTCTTCTTGAATCTTTAATGTGGTAAGTAACGCTTAATATATGTCATAATGTAAAATTACTGTTTCATTCCCAGGGTTAACCCAACATGTCATGATAGATTTTTCCTTTTATATACTGAGGATTTATTTGTTAACTTTATGTTTATGAAACATATGTTTATGTTTATCTATGTTTATGAAAGAACTATCCAGTATTTTCCTTTTTTTTTGTTCACCATTATGTCTTTTTTCCCTAAGGTTATCCTGACCTCATTAAAATGAGTTGGATATAGAGTGATATTCTCAGTTTGTTCTATTCTCTTGAAGAATTTGTATAAAGATTGGGATAACCTGTTTTATGAAGTTTTTGTAAAACTTTACAGAATTCATTTCTAATAATTATTCTTCTGGGAATTTAGCCACTTTATTTGTATCAAAATTTATTGGTATAAAGTTGTTCATAACATCCTTATTATATTTTAAGTATCTAGTGTATCTGTACTATATACTTACTCTTTTAAAATTACTCATATTATTTGTGATTTCTTTTGCCAGAGATTTTTCATTCTTTATTATTATCATTCTTTTCAAAGAAACAACTTTTGATTTTTTCAAGGAAACAAACTGCATGTTTTGCTATCTATTTCATTAATTTTTGCTCTTACTTTTATTTTCTTTAATGATTTAGATTTATTCTACTCGTCTTTTTCTAACTTCTTAAACTAATTGCCTATATGATTAATTTTCAGTCTTTCTTTTTTTTATTATAAGCACTGAATACTATATATTTCTTCTATGTAGACCTTTTACTACATCTCACAGTGTTAATTTGTAGGAATTTCATGATAGTTCAGTTTATTTTTTAATTTATTTTTAAATGTGTGTTTTTAATATCTAAATGTATGAGAGTCAGAAAATTGTTCTTTTTGTTATTGATTTCTAACTTACCCTCAGTATAGTAAGAGAGCAAGTTCTGTAGATATAGATTTCCTTGAATTCTGCTATAATTTGTTTTAGGGCATAATACATGGTCAATTTTATGTATGTTCCTTACGTGTTTGAGAAAAGAATGTGTAGTCTATAATTGTTGGATATACTGTTCTATAAACATGTATTATAAATCAAATTTGTTAATTAGGTTATTCAAATATTCCATAGCTTTGCTAATTTTTTATCGCTTTAATTGTCAATAATTGAGAAATGTGTTTTCAAAGCTGCCTTTAGGATGGTAGATTTGTGAATTTCTTCTTCCATCACTATTAATTTTGCATTCCATTGTGATTGGTAAGTGATCAGCTATCAGTCTAACTGTAATTCCTTTGTAAGTGATCTTTCTGCTTTTAAAGTCTTTCTGTTGGTGGTATCCTGAAGTTTCACTACATGTGTCTACACCAGGATTCTCTTTCTCTCTCCCCACTCCTATTCTATTCCTATGTCTATCTCTCTATTACCTACCTGTTTAGAATATGTTGTGTTTCCCAAATTTGGGGGTTCATGACTTTCATCAGTCCTGGAAAATTCTCAGTGATTATGTCTACAAATGGTGTCTCTCCTCAATTCTATTCTTTCCTTTTGGATAGATGTAAGTTAAGTGTTCTTGTTTCTCTCTCTCTCTCTCTCTCTCTCTCTCTCTCTCTCTCTCTCTCTCTCTCTCTCTCTCTCTCTCTCTTTCTCTCTCTCTCTTTAAGCTCCTTGTATTTTTGTCTTCAATGTAAATAATTCTAGGCTTTTCTTCTAGTTAAATAATTTTCTCTTCACCTATGGTCTGAGCTGTTGTTTTAACCATTCAATGCATTTCTTATCTCAATAAATATATTGCTCATTTCTAAGAATTAAGTTCTATTTAATTATTTTTCAAATTTCCAGGTAACTCCTAATAGTCTCCTTTTTGCTTGTTCATCTTTGTGATATATCCTTAATTAAAAAAAACATTTCATACATAGATATTCTGAATAGCTGAAGTCCTCATGAATATAAATCTGCTCGTTATTGTTTCTGCTGACTCTCTTATGGTGTCTTATTTTCTCAGTTGCTTGGTGATCTTTGGTTATTATTAACTCTTATCTGCTTATCCATATCTGTTATAAAACTGTAGACCTCAACTATACATCTTTTCAAAGAGTATATTTGATTGCTTCTTTCTGGGAGGAGGAACACTACTAACCTGGGGACACCATGGTCCCTTCATTGTACCTTGATTGAATGAGGAAGTCTCAGGTTCAGAATCCCTTTTCCTGTGTTCCCAAACGTCGCTGCTATTTCAAGTCTTAATGAACTAAAATCAGAACTACTATATTATAACTATTTTCTCTCAGAGCAATTCTCATATGTATAGCTTTCTTATTGCTCTTACTCCTAGCACTTGTTTTAGTTCATGGCTTATTTCTTTTAACTTGAGGAACTGGGGTGGTTCTTGTTGGAATCCCCCTTCTACTTTCTGTGATTTCAGAAATGCATAAAAACTATATTTTATCCAGGATATTACTGTTTTTTCAGTTACTGAGTATTCTCAGTATGTCTATTATATCATATGACCGGAAGCAGAAGTCTAGGCAATGTAAATTTTTATGCTAACCACTATATTAAATGTCTTGACTTTTGGGCTCAGAAAGACAACTATAAACTACTACATTATGCACCACTAAGAATTTTCTAAAAATGTGTAACTTGGTTTCCCTTAACATAGTGTGAATTATTGAATTTAAAGAATTGACAAACCAGCAACAAATGTAGTCTTGCCCTACCTGGATATTTGACTTAGCAGGGAGATAGTCATATACAAATTGTTGTTCTAAGCTTATCAGATCTAAGCAAGTAAAAGTTTTCTCCCTTTCCCAGTTACTTGGAGTAGATCTTTTCCAACCTACTCCTTATTGATCCCATTCAAGTTTTCCCTCCACTCTTGCTGCAATGTTTAATCTATGAAATTTCATTTCACAGTAAAATTGACTAGAAACATTTATGATAATAATAATATAAATAGACAATTATTTTATTTTTTCAATGCACTATTTAATTATTTAATAATAATGACGTGGTAATAACTACTTCATTTTTCACTTTTTAAAAATATGCAAACTTCATTAAACCATTCCTATCAGACAACTATAGCAATGACTACTGTATATGTTTGATTTTCTAGGAATTTATTTCTCTGCAGAAAAGTCATAACCTGATATAAGTTTTGTTTCTTAATTACTGGGAATGGGATAAAGGAGAGGCAGTAAACATCACCCCACATACAGTTTATCCTTTTTCCAAAGGTTTCAGAAAAACATTGACCAACATACCAGCAGAAGGTTTGTCAAAATTTCATAATTTGGAATGGTAACTGTCAATTCACCTCAATGTGTCTTTACATGATGACTGAAAATGTTGAATGACAGAAGCCCACTGAAACAATGGCTTTCTATTGTTCACTGATCATATCCAAACTCAGGAGCATAATATTTAAGATCTACATACTTTGGCCTTATCTCATCTGCCAGGCACCTTCTAACAAAATATGTATTTCCACCTTCCCATCTATCAGTTCATGTTTAGCAAAGTGTGGTTATTTAATGATGCTGATGTGAATGAAACAGAACTGAACACTGGCCAGACATCGATACCATTTTTAAACATTATTTTTATCTTTTCCTTTCAATGAAAAGTAGAGTATGAGCCATATATATATATTATATTCATCACATGCTCTGTTTTTTTTTAAAATTACTATCTTTAAATCAGTCCTTTTAGAGAAGTGGTTACCAAATTTCTCTTTTTTAACAGTAGGGTACACCCCATCCCTACCCAAACCAAAATTACAATGAAAACAGAAATACACATACATAGTAGAAATAAAACATGTTCTAGCATGAGTAGGGAGCTGCTCAGATTTTCCCTGCGTCATGTAGCAGCTTCGATGGTAGCTTCTCAGAACCTTGGTACTTTAGGAACAACTTGAAAATTCAATATTTATCTTGAACTGGATTATAAAATGCTTGACATCAAGGTCCTATATTTCATACAGACAGACACTCAGAATATTTGTTAATATTGTGCTGCGCTACAACCTTCTCTCTAAGATCAGGAACAAGGCGAGTCTTTCCACTATCGCCAACTTCTATTGTCATACCTCTATTGTTTTTATTCTATGTGTTCTCCTTGAGTAAGCTCATCCATTCTTATAGTTTAGACAACCATCAATATATCCATAATTTTAAATCTATACCTAGCCCAATACTCTGTCAAGAACTATAACTTCTAAAAAGAGAAAGGACACAAATAAACAATATCAGGGATGAAATGGGGAATTACAAACTGCAGAAATACAGAGGATCATACAAAAATACTATGAAAAGTATATAACACCAAATTTAATAACCAGAAAGAAATGGACCAGTACTTAGAAAAATACAACCTTCCTAGACTGAATCAAGAAAAATTGGAAAATATAAATAGATGGGTCAGCAGTATGCAAATTGAAATAATCATCAAAAAGTATTAAAATGTAAACGTCCAGGGACCAGATGGCTTCATCATTGAATTCTACCAACATTCAAATAAGATTTAACACTATTCCTTAACTCCTCCAAAAAATTGAAGAGGAGGCAATACTTCCAAATTCATTTATGAGGTCAATATTACCCTGATACCAAACCTGGTAAGATAACACACAAAAAAGAAAACTACAGACCAATATCTCTCATGAACACAGAGATGCAAAAATCCCAAATAAGATGCTAGCAAACAGAATACGGCAACATAATAAAGATTATACAGCACAATCAAGTGGGCTTCATCCCAGAAGCACAGGGATGGTTCAACATATGCAGATCGATTAATGTGATACACCACATAAACAAATAAAAAATAGAATCATATGATCCTACCAAGAGATATAGAAAAAGCCCTTTGACAAGTCACAACATCCATTTGTGAACAAAACACTTAACAAAATCTTTATAGAAGGAAGTACACTAACATAATAAAGGCCATATATGACAAACCCTCAGCCACATTATACTTAATAGTGAAAAATATAAACCTTCCCTCTAAGATCGGGAACAAGGCAAGTCTTTCCACTATCGCCACTGTTATTCAATACAACATTGGCGGTCCTAGTGAGTGCAATCAAGCAAGAGAAAGATATAAAAGGCATCCGAATAGGAAAGAAAGAAGTCAAACTGCCACTATTTGTGTATGGCATGATTCTCTATATAGAAAACCCTAAAGATCCACAAGAACACTACTAGATACAATAAGGAAATACCGTAAAGTCTCTGGATACAAAATCAACGTTCAAAAATACATAGCTTTTCTATACTCTAATAATGAAGTTCAGGAACAAAAAGCAAAAAAAAATAATTCCTTTGTAATTGAAACAAAAAAATATAATACCTGTGAAGAAATTAATGAACATGTGAAGGACTATATAATGAAAAACTACAAGATCCCATTAAAAGAAATCTAAAAGATACAAAGAAATGGAAAGATATTCCTTGTTTAGGATTGGAAGAACAACATAGCTAAAATGCCATATTACCTAAAGCATTATACAGATTTAATGCAATCCCCATCAAAATCCCATCGGCATTTTTTAAAAAGAAATGGAACAAAAAAAAATCATCAGATTTGTATGGAAGTACTAAAGACCTAGAATTGCCAAAGCCATCCTGAGAAAAAACAATGAGACTGGAGGCATCACTTCACTTGACTTCAAATTATATGACAAAACGACAATAATCAAAGATGCATGGAATTGGCAGAAAACAGACACATGGCCAGTGGAACAGAATTGAAAGTCAAGAAATAAACCATGGGCAAATAATTTTCAACAACAACAACAACAAAAAGCCAAACTACACTGAGAAAGGAAAACCTCTTCAATAATGGTGCTGGGAAAACTAGAAAGCCATTTGCAAACGAATGAAATTAGACTGTTGTCTTCACCGCACACCAAAATTAACTCAAAATGGATTAAGGACCTGAAATATAAGACCTGAAATGCATAGAAGAAACCATAGGAATTAAACTCAGGACCTTGGACTTAAAGAGAATTTTATGAATTTGACCTGAAAGGCAAGGGAAGAAAAGCAAAAATAAGTGAATGGGACTACATCAAACTAAAAAGCTTCAGCACAGCAGAAGAAACTGTCAACAAGGTAAAGGACAACCATCTGAATGGGAAAATATATTTACAAGCAACGCCTCTTATGAGGGCCTAATATCCAAAATATTACGAAGAAGTCATACAACTCAATAACAACAAAACACAACAACAACAAAAACAACGATCTAGTCAAAAAATGGTTTAGAGGAACTGAACAGACAGTTCTCCCTAGATGACATACAAATGACCAACAAATATTTAAAAGATGCTCAACATCACTAGCTATTAGGGAAATGAAAATCAAAACCACAATGAGATACCATTTCACACCTGTTAGAATAAATATAATCAACAGGACAAGTAATAACAAATGTTGGAGAGGATGTGGAGAGAAAGGAACCTCATACATGGCTGGTGGGACTGCAAAATGGTACAGCCTCTATTGAAAACTGTATGGAGGCTCCTCAAAAAACTAAAAATTGATCAACCATATGATCCAGCAATCCCTTTACTGGGTATTTACTGGAAGGCCTTGCAAATCCATATCCAAAAAGATATTTGCATAATGATGTTCATAGCAGCATTATTCACAGTGGCCAGGACATGGAAGCAACCGAAGAACTGAAGTGCCCTACAATAGATGATTGATAAAGAAGCAGTGGTACATATATACAATGGAATATTAATCAGCCATAAGAAGAGGAGAAATACTGCCATTTGCGACAACATGGATGGATCTCAACCTAATCATGCTAAGCGAAATAAGCCAGGCAGAAAAAGTTCAAAATATATAATGTCACTTGTATGTGGGATATAAACCTAAAAAAAAAACTTCAAATGAACAGAACAAACAGAGACTCATGGACATGGACAATAGACTAGTCATTACCAGAGAGTAGGAGAGAAGGGAGAGGGGGAGGTAGACGAGGTAAGGGGGGGTCAAATATGTGGTGAAAGAAAAAAATCTAACTATGGGAGGTAAACACTCAGTGTAAATGTATATGTGTGTGTGTTTGTGTGTGTGTATTTGTTAAAATGTACAGCTGAAACTTATTGGATTTTGTTAACCAATGTCACAATAGATAAATGAATAAATAAACAAACAAATAAAAAAATAACTAAAATTTCTAACTGCCCTATGATTATCTCCACTTGCATTGACCAAGGGTGGTCAGACATCTCAATCTTAAATATCCAAAACTGATGTGAAGTCTAATTCCTTCTAAATTTCTTCCTCTTCCTATGTTGTCCATATCGGTCATTGCCATCACTAAGTTAGACACCTAGGGTGGGAGTTTTCCTTACTAATTGACCTTTTTCTGACTCTGTGTGCACTGAATCATAAAATCCTTCTAATTTTATCACATAAATATTTCTTGAATCTATTTTTTCCACTCCACTTCTATAATCTCTGCCCTAGTTCCTGCCCTTATCACCTCTTACTCATAGCACTACTTAGGAAAATTGTTACTCAACCATTCCACTAACCTTTCAGTACCCTTATAACAGAATCTTCTAGTAGATCACTAACAGTTAGATGATATATTGCAGGCTTCTTATGTTATTCAAAGTCCCTTCTTGATCTGGCGCCTCCCTATTCTGGCTTTTTACTTTTTGTTGATGTTGTTGTTTGTTTTTTTTTTATTGATTTCTCCCTGGCATGTGGTGCTTTTCTAACATTGAATTGCTTGGATTTTCCCAACACCATGCTGGTTCTTGCCCTATTTTTATGCTCAATGAAGCAACATCTGCCTCAAATAATCTTTCTTTCCATCTTCATTCCTTTTCTGGAAAAACTCCTTTCTATCCTTTATAATGTCCTGTGGTGCTTCCTTCTTCTGTGCTTTCATAATATTCGTGGCATATTGCAATTAGAATACTATGCAATAAATGCAATGGAAATCTGCTTTTGTGTCTGTCTCCTCTGAGAATGAATTAAGAAATGAAATGACTTTGTTATGAATGTTAATAACTTTTAGATGGCTGCTAAAATCATTTTTTATAAACAGAAACTGAAAATTTAAAATCAAATATCTCTTGCCTCTCCCATGAGTGATTAATGCTAAATGCAAACTCAAAGGAGGGCCCAAAACTGTGGTCTGAGAAGGTGAACCAGTGACCTTTTAGTGACTGTTGAGCACAGCAACTTGCTTTCCTTCTTAGAGGATATTAAGGCCTTCAAAATCTGGAGATTCCAGCTGAGAAACTGAGGAATTCCTTACCGAAAAAAATGTTGAGACCCTTGTTTTGGAAGAGAATAAAAATATATATATAGCAATGTTGGAGATAATGGAGAGGAAGACCGAGCAAATAAATTTAATTTTTCATAGGAAGGTGATTAGAAGTGATGGGAAGATTTTATTTTTTTTTTTGCTTTTTAATCTAGAGAAGTGAACCTGAATATAATTCAAGAAATAGTTTTTGAACAATCTGCTGTCCTCGGCATTATAAGGAGTACATAAATAAATAAATATGCCCCTGCTCTCAAAGAGCTTATTATCTGCCAGATGAGAACTTTGTAAAAACCTAATTATACATCTATGCCAGTGGTTTCCAAATTGTGTTCTATAGAATCTAAAGTTAGTATCTGAGAGAGATGGACATATAAAAAATTAAGTATTTTACAATGTTGTAAAATACATTTGAAAAAGTACTCCCCACCAATGGTAAAGTTGCAAGGAGCTAAGGAATCTGTTGGCCAATGCTATAGCTGTGTGATTTAAAGAATTCGAACAGATGCTGCTGTTGCTGCTGCTGCTGCTGCTGCTGCTGCTGCTGCTGCTGCTGCTGCTGCTGCTGCTGGTGATCAAGGTAGTGCCATTTAGTATTTACTGATTGTTTATTATGCATCAGGTATTCTGAAAAGCCTGCAACATTCTGCAAAGAATTGTAAAATGTCTTATTTAACCCTAATAACACTTTGAGATAGATACTGTTATACAAGTAGGGAACCCAAGGCTCAGGAAAATTTTTTAAAAAATACAAATCTACACATTTTTTTCTACTGATATTCTTTTAACTTCTGGATCAATTGTTAAAGCAAACAAACCATGTGCAATTACTATGGGAATTTTAATTTTTTAAAACTGCATAGAAAACAAAATGCAAAAAAATAGATTATACTGATGAAAGACTATAACTGTCATCCTTAGCACCTAGTTTCAGTTATTGCACTGAATACTTTAGACAAAGATTATATTATGAACCTATAAAAATTTTACACTAACAAAATACTAATTGTATATGCTTTATATATTATGGGGCTTTTTTTGTGTGATTTTATGTGGGAAATAAAGAGGTAGGTTTCTGTTCAAAGTTTTGAAAACCCCTGGTCTAGACCATTTTAGAAATGGACTTTGGGGATTAAGAAAAGATGAAATCTAACTACATGTTCATAATCTTTGGTCTCCATAGCTGGGAACCTTGTGATTGTAAAGTCTAACTTTTAAGCAGTCTGTATTCACAGAAGGCATAACTACTTTGGTAGAATACACTTGGCTTGAGTGTATAAGGAAAGGAACCTACCAAACTATTCTCCTTAAACTGTGACCAACAGAGCTTCCCGGAGACCTTCTGTTATGGACACAAAAATGGGAAAATATTATTTATCTTAATAATAATTGTAATAAAACTATGACATTAGGAACAACTATAAGCAGTAATCAAGTGATTACTATGCTAAGTGTTTAAATGTATTATTACATTTATTATTCAAAACAATCTTGATAGATGGTTAGTATTATTATCCTTATTTTACCACTGCAAATATTCAGGCCTCGGTAAGCTCAAAGGGTTTAATTCACTTGTGCAAGGTCTCACTGCTAGGAAGTAGAAGAGCTGTTATGGAACCCAGGTCTGCCTAACACTACTTCTTGTGTTCTTAGCCACTATGGCAAACAGTCTGCCATCCCCAGTCATCTGTGTAAAAACTCCATTACGCAACTATCTTTAAGCTCCTCAAAGTAGTAGGAAAAAAATGGCAGGGCATCAGGCAGAAAATGAATTGGATACCAAATCTCTTGCTGAAATCTATGCCTCTCTCGAGGATAATAATGGCACTGTATGATCAAGTATGGAAGATACTCTTCATTTTTTCATTGAATGGCTAATGAAATTACCCGCAATAATGTTTTCCCTGAGCTGGGCATGACTGACCTTTCTGTGTCTTAAGCAGCTTATTCTAAGCTTGTCCCTTGAAGTCTTCTCCTGGATGCTCTTTCCAGAATCCAGGAGAAAGATCCTTGGGGAAGGTGACAAATTGAAAATAAAGTTTCTGAAGTGGCTGTCAAGCAGCAGTTCTGAGGGCATTTGGAAAGTGATCAGTATGTTTTCTGAAGGTTCCCATTTCAAGAGCATGTGCCCAAAGCCCTAGAACCAGTGAAATTCTCTCCAAACATAGTCTAGTAGGCCTAACAATGGAGAAAACAGAAGAAAATATTGTTGTATTGTGACTCAATCAATGCACTTTGTATCCGTCTTTACCCTTTTAAACCTCTCTGCAGTTTAATTTCCCCGATTAACTAATTTCACATTTATTGACCACCTACTCTGAATAAAAGCACTGTGGTGGGTACCGAGGTAAGAAAATACTAAAGCAGCTCAGATACTCAAAGATGTTTTTTTTCAGTGTATGTGGGGAGGCAGACAAATAAAAGATGATATGCCAGATGTCTGGATGGTTGGCCTATACTAGGGTTTTCCAGAAAGTGTTGATGTGTAACTTTCTAAGTTAAATATGCACGCAACATTTGCTGTTCAGAGTTTCTGGATAAAACATGATAAAATTGAGATATGTCAAAGTTGGAAGGTAACTTAAAGGTCAACTTTAGTCAATTTCTTTAGGAAAGGGACAGGGTATTACAAGTTAGAAACAATATCCCCTAACAGATCACCCTTAAATATATAATTAATCAATAAATATATTTTCAACAACTGATTATCACCATTTTAGGGTAAATGAAGTCTTACTTTGCACCTTCCCCAGCAAGACTACAGATATTCACTTGGCAACCCTATGTTTTTATTTTTAAAAGTGACATTCACATTAAGAACTCAACTTCTATCTCATATGAATGACTGACTTATGTATTTTTTCCTGCTTTATTGAAATAAATAGACAAGGAGTTGTTTGTATGTATATTGTACAATTAAAAGTTTTTTTTCAATTACAGTTGGTATACATTAACATATTAGTTTTAGTTGTACTGCATAGTGATTACAGATTTTATAACTCACAAAGTGATCACCAGCTAAATCTAGTACCCTCTTTCACCGTTGATTATTTATTACATTATTAACTATTTTCCTTATGCCACACTTTATATTCCCATGCCTATTTTGTAATTATACATTTGTACTTCTTAATCTCTTTGTCTTTTTACACTATCCCCACAAACCCCCCTTCCATCTAGTAGCCCTCAGAACATTCTCTGTATCTATGAGTTTATTCCCATTTTTGATCCCTAGATTCCACATGTATGTAAAATAATGCAATATTTGCCTTTCTCTATCTGACTTATTTCATTCAGCTCAAGACCCTCTAGGTCCATCAAGGCAATATCTTTTTCCATCTTTTTCCGTTTAGTCTGTATGAATCTTTTAATCTGAAGCGAGTCTCTTGTAGGCAGCACATGTAGGGGGTGTTTTCTTATCCATTCAGCCACTCTATCTTTTTATTGGAGCACTTAACTCTATTCCATTTGAGGTTTTTGTTGATAGGAATGTAGTTATTACCATTCTTTATTCATGTCTTCAATACATGTTTTTCTTCTTAAAAAAGTCCCTCCGGCATTTCTTGTAATACTGGCTTGGTGTTGATGAATTCCTTTAGCTTATTTTTGTCTGGGAAGCTCTTCATCTGTCCTTCTACTCTAAATGATAGCTTTGCTGGGTAAAGTATTCTTGGTTGTAGATCCTAGGTTTTCATCACATGGAATATTTTGTGCCAAGCCCTTCTGTCTGCATAGTTTCTTTTGAGAAATCAGCTGCCAGTCTTATGGGTGCTCCCTTGTAGGTAACTAACTGTTTTTCTCTTGCTGCTTTTAAGATTTGCTCTTTGTATTTAACCTTTGGAATTTTAATTATGATGTGGACCTCTTTGGGTTCTTCTTTTTTGGGGACTCTCTGAGCTTCCTGGGGTTTTATGTCTATTTCCTTCACCAGATTAGGGAAGTATTCCATCATTATTTCTTCAAATAGCTCTTGAACATCCTGGTTTTTTTTTTTTTTTTTTTGTCCAGTGCCCCTATGACATGGATATTTTTACATTTAATAGTGTCACATAGGTTCCTTAAATTATTATTATAGCCTTGGCTTCTCTTTTCTTGCCATTCTGATTGAGTGTCCTTGGCCTCCCCATCCTCTATATTGGTGGTTCGATCCTCTTCTTTATCCATTCTGTTGATTCCATCTAATACACTCTTCGTCTCAGATAATGTGTTCTTAATTGCCGACTGGTTCCCTTTTATACTTTCCATTTCCATTTTTTATGATTTTTATCTCTTTGTTAAAGTTCTCACTGGGTTCATCTACACTTCCTCTAAGTTCATTGAGCATCTTTATATCCAGTGTTTTGAACTCCACATCTGTTAGATTGCTTGATTCCATTATTCCTGGATCTCTGTTCTGTTTCATCATGTGGTTTCTGTCTCTTCGTATTCCCATTTTAGCTGCCTTCTGTGACAAAGCTCTTAAGTCTCCTGGTCTTATTAGTGTGATTTTGTGCCGTAGGTGTCCAGTGACACGGTCCTGAGAGGGGTTCAGCTGCAGGCCAAGTTTAGCCCCAGCCTGTGCCCCTCTGGGCCACCTGTTAAGATTCAGCAAGCAGTCCACAGATGTTGTGCTTATAGTTGTCTCCAGAAACCGAGGCCAGCTGCCGCCAGCTTGAGTTTGGGCTCTGTTCAGCAAGGAGCACCTGACTCGCTGAGATCAGACCTGGATGTGGCTTGGGTGGGGCCCGAGTATTAGGAGACAGAGTTTCAGGGAATCCTCTGGGCGGAGCAACCTCTGTTATCCAGTTTGATGACATCTCAGCTATGGTGGCAATGCGTCAGCACACTGGGAGTCAGGAGGGCTCAACAGAGGAGCAAAGGATACCACCGGCACTTCTGTCCAGGAGAGACTCTCACCTCCGGCCCTCACTCCAACAACTCAGTGTCCCCCTGTAAGTCTCTGGTGCTTCCTTGTGCAGCCGAAAGGCGCTGGTGCTCAGAGCGAGCAGGTCTGTCAGTGCGAGAGTCTGGTTGCAGACATGGCCCTTTAAGAGGCATCTGCAGTTGCAGCTACCTCTGCTGTAACCTCTGTCCCACTCAGCCACTTGGACAGCCTCTGGTCCTTGCCCGTCCTGCCTTCTCCCAATGCAGGATGGTTTCTGATTTCTCTCCCTAGTTATCGGGCTTGTTCATCTAGAACCCAGGCGATTTTCCTTGCTGTTTGTTCTGTGTGTCTGTCACAACTTTGATTTGGTCACTAGAGGGGTGAACAAAGCCTCTATCATCTATGTCATTTTTCTCCCCAAGCCTCTCATCAGGTAGTCATTTTATCATCTCACATTATCACAAGAAAAAGAGTGAGCACAGTACAATAGGATATTTTGGGAGGGAAAGGCCACATTTATGTAACTTTTATTGAAGTATATTGTTATAATTGTTCTATTTCATTATTAGTTATTGTTAATCTCTTACTGTGCCTCATCTATCAATTAAACTTTATTATAGGTATGTATGTATAGGAAGAAAAACATAGTATATATAGGCGTTAGTACTATCCGTGGTTTCAGGCATCCACTGGGAGTCTTGGAATGTATGCTTTGTGGATAAGTGAGGACTACTGTATGAACTGTAGGTTAGGAAGAAGTAACATTTACAAAGAATACCACATATAACCCATTAGAACAATGTTCTGAATTGTTCCAATAGTTTGTCTTCTGTCAGCAGGTGATCTTGATTACTCTTATGACACTAAAACCTGGATTATTATCATATATAGAACCAAGGATAAATATTGAGGACACTGGTTATTAGTGCAATGTCAAAGGTAGTTTCACTTACAGCATATCTTCCATAATATTTTCTCACAGAGTTCTTTGTTGTAGTCATTTGGCTAGTCAATATTTTCCTCACGGAAAATTTCATACATGAACAAAGCAGAGAGAATGGTATAATATAACTCCATGTTCCTATCATCCAGCTTCAACAATTATCAATTTATCATCAATCTGCTATGAGACTTTTATAAAAATCATAATAATTTACACTTTGTGACTGTGAATTATTTTTCTTAAAGCCCTCTCATTTTTTTTATTGCTACATAAGTATAAATATTAGGCTTTTACTTAAAGAAAGAGAATTTATTTACATCACTAGAAAATAGTATCCAAAATATTCATGTCACTAGCATAGCTCAACACAGATATTATCAATCAATTTCCTAAGAAATTCTTATTGGCAAGGGAGCCAGCATCTTTCTGTTAGGACCTATCCATTATATAAAATTACTTAAAAAGCTATAAAAGTACTATTGCTTCTCATATTGCGATCTGTCAACTGTTGGGTATCAATAAATATAGTCTTGGTGTCCGCAAATTCTTAAGTTTAAGAAACATTCTTCTGATATCAAACTGATAATATTCCTTCTGAGTGTTTAGCCTTGTACTCATGTTGACTTATTTTACCAGTACTTACCTTTTAAAATGGCAATGCATTATCAGAAGGTATTTTTATAAAACAAGATTTAACTTTCTTATGTCACTGTTTCTCAAATAGATCCATGAATCCATTCTAGAGTTTCTTAGAGTTTTGAAGGATGAGAAATACCAGTCTAAGGGAAGAACATAGAAAAATTTGAGTTTTATCAAACAAGTTGCCATTGAAACAAATACATAGGCCTTAAGGGTTATCCTAATTGTGCCCTCAGTAGACATTCTGCCGGAGAAGAAAGCTTCCAAAAGAATATGACAATATGAGCAAAATACTGTGTAAATAAAATAACATTCTTTATATTTGTCTTCATTCATAAGTATTAAAATTGACAACAATGAAGGTTTTAGTCCTTTATTATCATGCAGAGTTGAACACTATTTTTAGTTTTACCTATATTTTATGGAACAATAATCTGCTAGGGGGAGGACTCTCCTGTGCTGACACATAGATTACTTAGTGACAGTTGGTGAATTCTAAGCAAGCTTTGCGATGGAAAATTACTATTGCTTTTATTTCTCACTCTAAATCTGTGAAAGATGGTATCGTAGCTTGAATTATTGTATGCAAATTAATGTTTGCTGCTACTAATAATATAACATAGTCTAAAGAAAATAATAATAGCATGTGCCAGTCACTGTACTAAGACTCTTACATTTTTACTTTTCTTCACAACAACTCAAGGGCAGTAGAGTGGTAGCATTTTTTTTTTTTTTACTCCTTTGCTTGAGGTGCTGTTAATATCAGGTAGTATACTTTGGTAGAAGTCCCTAGAGTTTATCTGTTTGTATTTCATATAGGTAGTTACTCCTTTCCCATTTTGCAATGGATTATTACTACTATAATACTCATTCCTATATCGCAGTACAAATACTTTATCAGCATCTAATGTTTGTACATAGTTAACAAAATCTCTTTTATCTGTTATATCTTATTTGATCTTGGCAGAAACACTATGAAATAGGAAAATATGCAGTATTATATTCATTTAAGATGAAAAATGGAAGTTCAGATGCTTCTTACTTCCTCAGGGTAAAGTCTCCTTCACATCACCTTTTGCTACTGTTATATCAATCCGGACTCCTCCTGAATATGCATATATACATATATGTATGTATGTACGTATGTATGAGTGTGTATGTATAGTTTTTTTTTCTTAAGAGAGAGGTAAAAACTAATCCTCATTTACTATATCATTCACCCAGCATGATGTCAGGCATACAACAGGTACTTAATAAATGCCTGTTGATTTGGCTTGTTAGATATTATGCCTAAATGAAGGAAAAGCTAAGGGAATAAAATAAATTTTATGTAGGGCTTCCCATTAGTCAGTATGTAGTTCATCATTACGATGTATAATCTCTAAATCTTCCTGAGAACTCCTTACTGCAGGAGAGCCCCAAATATTTTCCCTGCCATTTATCACATAGTCTAAAATTACACTATTATAGATCCATTCCTTTAGCCACTGAAACTCCTAGACATTATCCTAAATTACATATATCATGTACACATTAGTAAAAAATAGGGTTTTTTTTAAAAAAAATCTTTGCTGAGGATTTGGCCAAAGTAGTTTTTAAAGGTAAATGATCATTTTGGAGCATGGCTCATTACTGTGGAGTTGTGAAGGAGTATATTAACAAATTGTTTATTATCTACCATAACAACAATAACTAATACATAAGCTATGTACCAGATTTTGTGCTTTAATTACTATGATTACCCTTATTTTACAAATGAGATCCCTGAGACTCAGATGAGTTAAATAACTTGGGATGGGGATGGTCACAAGGTTGGCAAGTGATAGAACTGGGATTTAAAGCAAAGTCTGACTAAACCTATATCTCCCATTCTTAGCCATTACCTTGAACTACCTATTCAGTGGGAGTTAGGACAGGCAGTGAAGAAGAATCAAAAAGGATATATAATGGTTGCTAGGAAGAGAACCCAAGTTAAACATTTACTTAAGTCACAATGGAGACTTCAAATCTGTGAGCTCAAGTTCTATGGAAGGAATTTTGGCCTGGATTCCCATAGGTAATCATTTCCCTTTCATTCAGCATTCCTGGCTGCTTTGTCTTCCTTGTGCTTATTTGGTTATCTATTTCGGTCTTCATTGTTGTTTCTCAAGTAGAGCCTAAACAATACAGTCAGATCTCCTTTATATAAGACTTATCTCCAACTGGTAGCTCAAATGTGTCACAAATTATCATCATGCAAGGCTGCTAGGAAAAATGAATAATACATAATACATAATGAGAGGGTTTCTTTGCAACTAGTAAATTTAAAAGTTGATAGTTCTTCTAGAGTGAACATTAAACAACCCATTCTCATAGGCTGGAATGGTGAATAATGATGATGACATTACCTTTGGGTTTAGGGCTTTAATATGTTATCTGAATTGAGCTGCACACCAGTTATATGAGATAGGTAAGGATTGCTATGCCTATTTTATAGATGAAATGGGATGAGACTTTTTGATTTTAGATGGTCACCTGGTGGTAGGTAAAAAGTCATTTACAGAGCCAGAACCTGAATCTGGTAGTTTTCCAACAATCTCACACATTGTTTGTTTTTTCTGCCCGTCCTGTGACTTGATACAACCCATCTTAAAATAAATCTGATGTTTTATTGCAAGCCTCTTCTGTGAACCAAGTGAATGGTACAATCATTAAATCCTAGAGTAGTGAGTTAAATAGGTTGAGGGGAGACTCTGTTTGGGAGGAGGATAGTCATGAAATTTCCTTGGAGGAAGTGAAATTTGAGTTGCAGCATGAAAAGATGGTTTATCGACTTCCCTCCTTCTTTGCTAAATCTTGTAGGTGGAAAAGGGATATGTTTCTCTGTGTCTAAATTGATGGGGATATAGATATGTGCTGATGGAGAATGGTGGTATGTAGGGGGTGATGTTTGTAGACCTTTCAAAAGTATATGTACACGAACGGAGGTAACTGCAGAGAAGAGAAAGCCTACTCATTTGCCAATGTCTATTCAAATCACACTATCTTCTCAAAGCATGCAATGACTGTTCTAGCCCCCATTAATCTCCCTTTCCTCTGAAATCCTCTAATAATTTTAGTCTAGACAAGAGGTGATAAAGTGGTGACCCATGGTCCAAATCTAGTTCAAAGACATGTTTTGTTTTCACTAGTGCTGCTCTATGCTAGAAGCAGGATTTTATTGGCTTTGCTGGAGAGAACGGCAGAACTTTAACCCACTGGCTTGCCACAACTCCCCAACAAGGCCCTCCAGATGAAATACAACTATATGTGTAATGAAATACTACTATATTGGGAGACTCAAGTTTCAATAGTTCATAGCTAAGGACGTATGTAGTTCATTGAGCAAGATGATCTTCATCTTCTTCAGCATTAATATAGAATTCATTAAAGAATGGTCTCAACATTAGTGTCTTCCCAATTGGAGAGAAAATTAAAAAATGGCACCAAGCTTTCTGAGAGAGTAGATCACTGTCCTATTACATTTCTTTCTGACTCACAGCATTTCCCCCCAAAATTGATTAAAGTCTTGTAGTTAACAGGCAGATTGAATATAACTCCTTCTTCCTCAACCTATTAATCACTGGCTACTGAGCATAACTCTGAGAGGTTTGATTAAAGAGCTCCATTAAAAATCATCATATACTGCATTTTCCATGTCTCTATGAATTTCCCTTTGTTCTGTGCAGTGGCTATAGACTTAACCCTCAACCCATGCACTTTGTAAGAAATGATATTGGCAGAGAATGAAATCATTAATTAGTATCTCTTCAGAATGCAATGGTTCTGAATAGCTTTGTATAGAGTAGAACCACTAGATATTATCCACACTGTCCAAGAAAACCAGTAGTAATAGATATTTAACTCTTGCATCGCCTTCAGTCTTTGTGAAACTCCAGAATAACATGGACTCAGAATGGGAAACCAGTTTTGACTGGACTGTCTAGAATCTAGGTAAGACCAATGCATTATTTCCAGGAAAGCAGTGGAAACTGCCTGAATGGTACTAGAAGCATGGCAGGTCACATTATATCTTCTTTTGGGGGGTCCTGCAGAGCATGCTGAATCAGCTCAAATGGATTGGACTGACCCTAGTCCCCAGTGTTATGATTAACTTTGTATGCCAGGTAATCCATGGACTTAATTCCAGGAAATACAATATTTTCTTTCTTTTAAAATGTGTTAAGATTAAACCTATCATCCTCTTACACTTGATTTTTTTATTTTATTTTTTTATGATGACATTGGTTAACAAAATCCAGTAAGTTTCATCTGTACACTTTAACAGTAAGGCATATATATTTACACTGTTCTTACACCTGAATTTTAACATTAGTACTTTCATTTGTAGATTCACATTTTCAACACCAATTTTGTGTAAGACTGTGGTGCTGACTGTCCAACATGAAGATCCCCAAATGAAACCTTTTAGCCTTGTATTACTTAACTGATGTAGCGATCTTCACGTGTGCCATTAAGACTACTAAATATTCAGGATACATAACCTACTCTTTCAAATTCCACAATAAGTTATTACTAACCTTCAGCTTTCCCCAGACAAGAACAAAGGGGTCGAATCATTATAGACTGTCTAGAAATGGCTAATAAGACTTAAAAAAAAAATTCACTTCCTTAGCTTTGATTATTTGGTATGCATACACTGAATCAATTTCATTCGACTCCAAGCTGCGCTGATTTTTTGATTGTGCCAGAACTTTGTCAAATTAGCTGTAACATGAAATTCAATGTGCTGCTTCCTGGATCAGAGAAATGCCTTTGTTATGCAGTGGTTGTTTGGCTAACAGGTGTGTATCTATTTGGATCATTATACACCAGCCGTCAGAATCCTGGAGAATTTCCATTCAGTAGAGTTGTTGCCTGAGGTGATGAGGTGCCAGACGATCACAAGAGGGGCAAAGGCATTTAGTGCTTTTGTTAAATTATTGGAGGCAGAAGTGGGGTGCAGTCACCTTTCCACATATATACCAACCAACCAAAAATTGTCTCTCAAACGGGACATGATGATGATGTACCTTTATGCCTCACCTCTGCTTCTTCATTCTTTCTGAATTTAGTAGAGCGCTCCTTCAAATGACAAGCTTGAGACGTGTTTGTGTGTGTGTGTGTGTGTGTGTGTGTTAGTTTCAGGTACACAGTACAATAGTTGGACATTTATACAGTTTATGAAGTGATTCTTCCCAATTACTCTAGCATCCATCTGACTCTACACATAGACATTACATAGGCTTAAGACATGATAAGCAGTGAGAAATTATCTGTTTTCAGATATCTAGTGAGAAGGATATAGAAACTCTGGCCAGTGTGCTATGCTGCATCTGATATTTCTGAGAGAATGTAAATCTGTGTTTATCCTATGTTGTGTCAGATCCTCTAACTTATATAATTAGAGCGAGTAGTAATAAGCCAGTATTTACATTTAGATACAGTACTTGTTTGGGGAAAGTTAGATAAGCCCGCAAATCTACTGACACCATCTCTCACTTCTTTTACTGGGCAGGCATTTTGGACTGAGTCCCAAAACACATTTCCTGCTTTTCTATTAAAACAAACACTAATGTTATTCCTGTGAGACTTTTCTTTTTCTCTGATGAGGCTTATCTCTTGCTCCTTTTCATTGAAACCCAGGTATGCTTTTGTGAAATTGCCTATTTTAACATGTGAAATACACCCCCTCCCAGTACAACAGCTACCCTTATGGCTTTCCTTGACTAGACTACATGAATCTCTCTTCTTCCCTCTGATCCCACCTCTATCCTCAACATTGAATGCCCCCTCCCCCAAGTAGCAGTAGAGGGGAAAGATGGAACTAAAGAGAAGCACTTGAAATGCCTGCAGTTTTGAAAATAAAGCTTACTATTCTAAGCATCAACTTTGTCATGCACAGGCACCCTGGATTTACAGGTCTCAAATACATATACTTCTAAATCAATTGAAGTACATTTCACTTGCTCACTTTCTATTTTTCCTGCTATTAGATTAGAATACTCTGGATACATTAAATTCATAGATGACCTAGTACCCTTATCTAACACTTTGTTTCAAGAGAATGGGGGTAATGAAAACTCTGTGGGAACCAATTGGAGGACTTCTGGTCCTATCACTTTGGCCCTAGGCAATTCACTTCACCTCTTCCTAAGTTTCTTCATTTGCAAAATGGTGTTAACAGTATCTGCTCTGTACATTTCACAAGTTTGTAGCCAAGTCCTCAAATAATAGTGAACGTGTACATAAGGCCCCACAGAACTTTCATGTTATATTATTATTTCAGACACCTCCCCTCCTTATCAGAGACAAAATTGCCTACCACTTTCTATCAATTGGCAGCTAGAAGAGTGTAAAGGATAAACTTATTATAATCATCAAAATTTTCTGTAGTTTAGTAATATTTTTAAGGCACTGTCCACTTGGCAAGTGAAACATACTTCCTCAATAAGATTTTATGATCCTGGTATGTAATTATGATTTACTGGTAAAATTTTTAAGAGAATATGTTTCCTAGTGCCTGCCTCTGGGCCTGCCTTGGCCCAGAGGCTTATCTTTCTTGTGCTTTAATCACCATATTGAAATTTATTTATTTTTATTTATTTTTCATCTACCTCTGCTGTGCACAAATCCTTCATTTTTGCAGATGCTTACTGTTTTACCCTTTGACAACTTCTGTCTTTTTTGATATGAATTTATGTCTAGACATATAATAGTTATAAAGTTTGGGAAATGATTGTGCCAGGTGGTATGGTGTAGGATTTGCTTAGGAGTAAACATTCTCTATGTAAGCTTTAAAAAAGCATAACTTGAGGGAGGTAGGGAAAAATAGCATAGGTGATAAAGGCTGTGTTCACCCCTCTAGTGACCAAATCAAAGTTGTGACAGACACACAGAACAAACAGCAAGGAAAATCGCCTGGGTTCTAGATGAACAAGCCCGATAACTAGGGAGAGAAATAAGAAACCATCCTGCATTGGGAGAAGGCAGGACGGGCAAGGACCAGAGGCTGTCCAAGTGGCTGAGTGGGACAGAGGTTGCAGCAGACGTAGCTGCAACTGCAGATGCCTCTTAAAGGGCCATGTCTGCAACCAGACTCTCGCACTGACAGACCTGCTCGCTCTGAGCACCAGCACCTTTTGGCTGCACAAGGAAGCACCAGAGACTTACAGGGGGACACTGAGTTGTTGGAGTGAGGGCCGGAGGTGAGAGTCTCTCCTGGACAGAAGTGCCGGTGGTATCCTTTGCTCCTCTGTTGAGCCCTCCTGACTCCCAGTGTGCTGACGCATTGCCACCATAGCTGAGATGTCATCAAACTGGATAACAGAGGTTGCTCCGCCCAGAGGATTCCCTGAAACTCTGTCTCCTAATACTCGGGCCCCACCCAAGCCACATCCAGGTCTGTCCTCAGCGAGTCAGGTGCTCCTTGCTGAACAGAGCCCAAACTCAAGCTGGCGGCAGCTGGCCTCGGTTTCTGGAGACAACTATAAGCACAACATCTGTGGACTGCTTGCTGAATCTTAACAGGTGGCCCCAGAGGGGCACAGGCTGGGGCTAAACTTGGCCTGCAGCTGAACCCCTCTCAGGACCGTGTCACTGGACACCTACGGCACAAAATCACACTAATAAGACCAGGAGACTTAAGAGCTTTGTCACAGAAGGCAGCTAAAATGGGAATACGAAGAGACAGAAACCACATGATGAAACAGAACAGAGATCCAGGAATAATGGAATCAAGCAATCTAACAGATGTGGAGTTCAAAACACTGGATATAAAGATGCTCAATGAACTTAGAGGAAGTGTAGATGAACCCAGTGAGAACTTTAACAAAGAGATAAAAATCATAAAAAATGGAAATGGAAAGTATAAAAGGGAACCAGTCGGCAATTAAGAATACATTATCTGAGATGAAGAGTGTATTAGGTGGAATCAACAGAGTGGATAAAGAAGAGGATCGAACCACCAATATAGAGGATAAATATGTAAGGGGAAGAGGGATACTAGATTTTGTTGAGTGATTGCTTTGCAAGTTATATGGATCTCTGATCACTAGGTTGTGCATATGAAACTGGTATGTTATTGTATGGCAGCTACAACTGAAAACATCTCTTTGAATTGTGCAATCTAAATATGAGCAACTAATTATCTATTATATTTCAATAAAGCCAGAGGAAAACTTTTTAAAATCAACTGCAGAAAAAATGCTTACATGATGAAATGTAGTGAGGTGAATGACGTAGGCATTGTGACACAGCATTAGCCTACTATTGACCTTCTGATGATACATCAGAAGGAGGATCATCTGCTTCAGATTTTGGATCATCGAGCCAAGATGACGATGATGGTTGAATGTCAGGTGCAGAGAATGTCAATGGTGGGGAAAATTTAATATTTTCAGACTGGAGTGACTGTGGGTAATTGAAAAAATGGAAACCAAAACCATGGAAAGTGAAACCACAGGTAAGAAAAGACTACTGTATTATTGAATCTATAAAAACTCAGTGGTGTATTCTTCTACTAAACCTAAACAGAAGTTCATGGTACCTGAAGATACTCTGGACAACCTATGCCATATTTGTTGATACACTGACAAGAACTTTGTGCCTGTGTATTAAGAGTTGTCTTTATGTAAGAGATATCTAACTTTTGTTTTCTATATTTTTAGTGGTAGTCTTATTGGCTAAGAATTTTTCTTAAGTCATTATCAGTAGTAAATTTGCTTAAGGAGAGAAGCATCATTGAAAAGCTTTGTAGTAAACTATGCCTAAGAAGGGCCCATACCAGTTGACCCAAAAACTAACTCCAAATTGACAAAGGTTGACACACTATATTCAGTAATGCTCTTACTAGGCTATTGATGTTATTTGTAAATTTTAATCCTTGACAATTGTCTCACATTCTAAATACTAATAAGACACAGACCTGTAATAACACAATGCATGCAATGCCTTATTCTAGATTGAGATGAAGCACTGGTGGTGAAAGTCTTTCTTTGTTTGAGTCTTACAGATAATCAGGATCATATCATTGATTCATTAAGGGCCAGTTGTTTTACTTCAAGAAAGAATGCAAATTTATCAGCATTGGAATCCCAGAATCTGATTTTATGATATAGGATTCATCAAAATACTCAAAAGGAGACATTTCAATGGAATATTCCTTCTATTAAAGATTAAAGACCAAATTCTTTTGTTACCAGTTGTCTCCGGGAGTAAATTACACAACCACCATTTATACAACTTTCTTTATAATAAGAACTGGTTTGATAAAAAAGAAAAGAGACTCTGAGTCAGAAAACCTGAGTTTTAATTCAGGCTGCTCTAATACCAACTAACTACATACCCTTGGGTAAGTCATTTAATCACACCTTTATTATCAGAGGATCACAGAATTATAGCTATTCTGTACTATAAAAGTCAATAGCAGGAGGTGAAGAAGAGTCTGAAAGAGAGCATTTAATTGAAACAAAGCTATTCTAAGCTAATACCTCTGTATATCACTGCAGTATACAACTGTAGGGACAGCGAAAAGGCATAAGAAATTCCAATCAAGGGGAAAAAGAGTTTGCATTAAACAACACAGCCTACCATATGCACGATAATTACTAAATTGATAAGAAGTAGTTTGATTTCTTTAAACGCAAGGAAACAAGAATGAGTAAAACTGAAGGGAAGTAAACTAGCAAGGTGTCCCAGGAAAAGAGACGAAGCAAGAGATAACAGCGATACCTTTCTACAGGGCATGTTAAGTAACAGTTCTTCACCTTTAGAGCACATGGGAGGATTGCACTTCCTGGCCTCCAATTAGTCTCTGATCAAGTCTGACCAATGGTACATGAGAAAAGTGACATGTGTCGCATGCAGATATAAGGTTTAATTGATAGTGCAGTGTGAAACCTTGAGAGCTCTCTTTCCCTCTGCCATGACAATCAGCAATGTTCCAGATGGTGACTGCTCCATCTGGGTCCTAGACAGAGGACCATCTAATGTTCCTCAGTTGACCCATGATGGATATGTAGTGTAAACAAGAGATAAACTTTTTTTTTTTATTTTAAGACACTGAGATGTTGGGAGTCTTTTGCTACAGCAACATAACCAACCCTATACTGACTGAAGGGATGGCAGGTATTCTACCTAACAGAGGGCAAAGATAACTTGGCTGCTTTTCTCTTAACAGATGAACCTTGATAAAGGCCTTGGTGCTTCTCAGAGGTTTGCCCTCATTTATTTTAAGGTTCTACTATGCTTATGAACAAAAGTATGCCACTGTTACTGGCAGCTAGTAGTGGATGTGAAAATAAAGAGGCCAGCTCAGGACAAGGCAGGCCCAGGGGACTAGTAACTTGATATAAATCTTTCCTGTCATTCTGCTCCAAGTAGTGATCGAAAGTCATATTTTTCAATGGATGGTCCAAAATAACTAGTCTTAAGTCAGTTTGAAGCCATTAGGTGTCCTTCATAAAAGAGTTGGCATTTGTCAGTATATTTAGTAGCAGAGTGGGCAAAAAGCTGAACAAACAAGGAAGGGGCAAGTATTATTTTACCACTTGGACCCTTAAAGGTGACCAAGCTGAGAATAGTGTTATAAACTTATGAGATGAAATTTAAAATATATATCTCTATGTAATTTAAGACTGATTAGTCTTTACTTAAACTGTTTTCTCCTAAAGACTCTAAGGATCATTGTTCCTTCCCTAACCTGAATTATTTATAGGTATAAAGTAACTACAATGCTAATGAATAGCACTGCAGAAAACATAGGCAGAAATTGCAGGCTGTCTTCTTGGCATGACCTCTGTACATTAGCAGCACTTTAAATAGAGTGCTGGGATATGAAGAGACACACCACAGTGGTTTGAGAATCAATTGTCAACATTAGCTATAATTTATTGAACACATACAACTACCAGGCACTTTATAAAAGCATTACAGCTATTCCCTCACAACTATATGAGGTAGGTATATTTTTCAAATGAGGAGACTGAAAAATTTCAAGAGAAAGCATAAGTAAGGGAGAGAGTCTAGAAGGAGAAGTAAGTCAAGAGTAAGATGCTATTGGTAGTTCAATGAAGATAAAGACTGAGAATAAATAATTGAATTTAGTGATTTGTAAGTGATTTTTAAGAAACTAACCTCAGTGAATTGGTTGGGGAGAAAGCCAGGATACAAAGAGCTAAACAATAAAAGAGTGGCAGGAAAAGATATGCACTAACTGTAGGCTTTTTCTTTTCTTTTCTTTTCTTTTCTTTTCTTTTCTTTTCTTTTCTTTTCTTTTCTCATGATATCTGGTACTTCACACACAGCTTACCTTTATCCATATAAATTTCATCAAAGCTATGAACCTTTTCCCCAGAAAAATACATACATATCTAATTTTACGTACAATTTTAGGGCATTAATAAACCCACCTAAAACACACTTAGGGGCCCTAGCTTAGGAATTAATGATATATAGCAAATTCAAGATGGTGGATGTGGGGCTGTGGGTATAGTACACAGGTAGTTTCAACTGCATTGGTAATATTTTATTTCTTAGGCTGGTCATATGTTCATTATATTATTATATTATTTTATACATTTGCATGAATTATAACATTTTATTGATTTTATTGCCTAAAATATTTCATAAACTTTTTTAAAAAAGAAAAATGATTATATAGCAGAATATCTTTGTTTGTAGGAAATACACAGTAAAGTATTTGGGAGTGATGTGGCATCACGCTGGCAACTTACTGTCAAATAGTAAAAAAAAAAAATTGTACTATATCTTGAAACATTATTGTAATTTTGAGATTACTTCATATGAAAAATGACCATAAAAGATAGTTAACACTATAAATACATTGACAAACAAAATCTTAAATTAATACATACTCTGAGAGGGATACAGGAGGGAATAACCAAACTTACAGAGAAATGTAGAGAGGTCCTTTGAAACAGAAAAAGAGAGTGCTGTTAATTTGACCCTAAACTAAACTACAACGTTTTATGTCAGAACTCTCTTTCTTCATCGACTTACACTCTGAATGAGAGGTATAAACTGGTTATCACAGCCATTATAGTGGGAGCCTCATTCTCTTCTCGTGGCTTCAAGACTGAAGAGCTCAGGCTGAGGGCTAAAAAGAGGGCAAATCAGAGAAAGCTACAGGTCCCTTCCATTGTGTTTTCAATTCTTCTAGTAGTCCATTAGGGTGAGATTTGGGAGGTGGAAGGAGAAATACAATCTTTGTTTTAATTGAGTAGGCATCGGCTGATGTTACAACTTCTCAAGCAGGGGAAAGATAAAAGTGGTGATTTAGGAAGATAGTATGTAGAGGAAAGAAACTAAAGGCAAACACTGCAGTTAAAGCTAGAGTGTCAGTTTTTATAATAAAAATATTTTAAATGAATAAACATAAATATAAATAACAGACTCTTGGTATGTGTATTCATGCTAGCTATATAGGATACAAGAGTTATATGTACAGGCAATTGTCTGGTAATAAGTGTGGGCAAAGGACCCATTGATTATGTCAGTATTTACTGCAAATAGCAGTCAACACAGTGCTTTGTAGTCAAATTCTTCTCTCTGCTGGGTTTTACAGCCTCCATTGTATAATCCTGCTCCAACTGTCCATAGTAATTTCATTTTACTATTGTGCTTTAGCCAGGTAGCTCTTCTCATGGTACTCCATTCAACCATATTCATTCCTACTTGGATTACATTGTGTGATTGTCCATAGGGTTCATTGCAAAAGGAAACTTGACTAAGGAAGCAAATGGAGGTTGAAGTCCAGGGTGCTTGCTGTTCAGCAAGGAATGAGGCCTGACAGGGAGCTATGCTATTTTCTAATTTCCTCAAGAACATTTCACCCTGATACCTCTTCCATGTTTTTGCTCTTGCTCTGATCAGCTTGTCTCTCCAGTATTTAATAGAACTATATTTTTAAATAAAAAGGAATAATTTGTCCTGACAAATACAAATATATTTAGAGAGAGAAAATTTGAAATCAAGAATGTCCTAGAAAATCTAGACTATACAGTATCCACATTTGTCATTCATTTTCTACTATTCCTTTAAGGCCCAGCATAAATCTTCCTTCCGTGAAGCCTTCCCTAACTGTAATCCATACTGACCTCTCCCCCTTTCACCTTCTATAACACTTCATTCTGCCCAATGAAGCTTAATGCCTGATTATCATGCAATTCAGTGTTTTAAAAGTGGAGTTATTTCAACAGGTTTACAACATCCAAGTTTAATTTCAAATATATTTTAGACCTGTTTTTAAACTGTAATAAAACACAGCATGCATCATTCAAATTGGTTAGATACCAAACATTAACACATAGAAAACCACCAATTGTGTTAATATGTGCTGCAGTTAACACTGTGTCACTGAGTGTGTGTGTGTGTGTGTGTGTGTGTGTGTGTGTGTGTGTGTGGGGAGAGAGAGAGAGAGAGAGAGAGAGAGAGAGGGAAAGAGAGAGAGAGAGGGAAGAAGGGAGGGAGAGGATGAGGAGGAGGAGGAAGAGAGATAGAGAGAGGTGTGTTGATCTGAAATACGCATTTTCTTGTTATGTCTATTTAACTGAAGGATATTCTGGGATAAAAAGACAAAGCGTTAAACAAAAAAGCCCTCACTCCACGGTGTCCACTATTTATTTGGGTACATCAGAATTTTCTCCACACTGTATAATAAAAATCAAACTAAAATAACCTGGAGGCTAAAACTGATATAGCTCTCAATTTTAGATACTAATTTTGTTCAGTCTCTTCCTTATTAATGACTTTACAAATAAATAAATGTTAAAAATTTAAACTTATTAGCAAAACACTTATTTTGGTCTGGTTTTTCTTTTGGGTGCCATATGAGATGTACTCTGGGGGAAAACGGTTTACTACTGTAAATTTTGAAAAATGCTCTAATAATTCTTTTTCTTCATCACTATTAACATCAACATTAACATTATTATCTATGAGCACACTCTGGATATCTAGTTACATGCTAGGTGGTGGTATTTACGTAACTCAATCGTATCTCCAAAACAAAGTCACATTAAGTTTTATAAATCTAGAGTTGATTTACATCTTTAAGGGATCTGCTACATTCATAAACAGATTTAGAAATTCTAGGCATTTTATATTTTCTCCTCTAAACCTCTTCCCTCCGAGTAAAGAAAAACAGTCACTCAAAGTTTTACAGAGCAAAAAAAAAATACCACTTAACTTTCATTCCTTCCCCAAGAGAAAACCCGTCTCCCAAAGGATTAACTCAGCTTCTTGGCCAGGGGCCCCAGTAATTTCTGGGAAATCTTGATCCCTCTGAGGTAAATACTGCAGAGTTTTTATGGCTACGGGAATTTCCTCTGAAGAGCACCAACTCCTCCTCAGTACAAGGGGACCAGATTGAAAGATAATGGCAAACTACCCCTATTGTGGTTAGACAAAAGGAAACTGGGACTTCAAAGATGTCTGGGGAAGTGCTTTCAAACATAATCTTTCATTGGGAGCCTGGTCTTCACAGAAGGTCCCAAAGTTAGGACAGCAGAGGTAGAACTGTTTTGGGAGAAACTGGAATAAGTGTAAGTTCTCCTACTCTCCCCTAGTAAGCCTGAAATACAAATTCAGCACATAATTAAGTAATTTTCTCTCAAGTGTCCCCAAAATGGAGGTACCACACATTTTTAGAATAGCAACAATAATGATAATTTTATAGCTAATAATATATTTTGTGATTTCTCCTAACGCTATAGTTAGTGGTGGAGTCTGTATCTGAACCTAGGAACATTTGGCTCCAAATTTTGAGATTTTTATTTTTTAACCACACTATAGTCAATAAATGGAAATAAATCAGAAACAGACCTCTATAGCTAAACACGGAACCCCAAAAGAGCTTGAAAAAAGACATATACCTCACGGCTTGCTGAAATTTTATAAACCTAATGGGAGAGATATGTGACAAAGGAGCTCTTCATGCATAAAGGCTTTGTCAGTGCTAGGTACAGAGTTAGTAATAACCATAATGCCTACCATATCCCCACCCAGAGAAATACACCTTAACACAGGCATTAGGCAAATGCTCTGAGAAGTGTGGGAGCAAATAAAAGTGCAGGGCATGTCTGGCCCCTTTCTAGTCCTCAAGCTTCATCACACACAGTGCTCTGCCTACCTCCCTCCACTTCACCTTTCCTCTGCTCCAGCCACCCTGGCTTAGAACTTACCATGGTCCTTCAAACAACAGGGATGATCACAGTGTTTTGGTACATAGTAGGCGCTAAATAAATATTCACTGAAGGAAGGAAAGAAGGAAAAACAGAGGGAGAGATAAAAGAATAGACATAAAGGGAGACTTCAGAAAAATGTTCATTAAACTAGCCCTTCGGGGAAGAATAATATGTCCATCAGTAGAGACAGGAGGAAGGCAAAGAATGAGAAAAGAAGGGTGTTTCAAATAGAAGGAAAAGCAAGAGTGAATCTTCATGGCATGTTAAGCCAATATCAAAAGTATAACTGTGATCTAAATATCAGTAGAAGGACAATAACAGTAGATGGGGTCAGATAGGCAGGCAGGGCCATAAGATGACCAGTATAGGGAACTTTTGCTAATGTTGGAGTGGCATTATCATATTTGTGTTTTAGGATAAGCCCTTTTCTTGCAGAGAGGATGAATATCAGGAAAGGGTGGGAGGCAGGGGAATATTGAAACCAAAAGAACAGTCGGGTCTGTTGTAGGGCTCCAGAAAAGAGATGATAAAAAGCCTGAATTAGAGAGATAACACAATATTGTGCATTTTAACCGAAATTCTACTATTTGCTAGATTTGTGACTTTGGATAAATAAGATAATCTCTCTGAGCTGAGAATATTTTCTCTATATATTTCAAAGGGTAGTCTTGTGCAACTAATAAAATAATATTGAAAAAGTATTTTGTAAATTAAGGCACTAGAAGTCGTGTCAGTATTAAAGTGGTGGAAAAGAGAAAAAGAGATGAGGAGGTCAATTGAGAAACATGGCCATTCTTACAGACATGCTATCTACAAATGAGAGAGTTTTCTCTGACAGCTCCCTCTTTCTCATCTTGTCATATATCAGTTGTCAAAATTGGGAAATTTTTTAAACAAAGTTGTTATTTTTCCATCAAAACAATTATTAGAGTTAACATTGATAATTCCTAAGGTAAACCAGGAAAAGACAGTTGTGCCATTAGAAGTGGATCTCTTTACTCATTTGAAAGTCATCTATCGATCACCTACTGTATGCTTGGCAATATCCTGGACATTGTTAGTAGAAGGTTGAAGAGAGTAATATAGACATATAAGGATAGGAATTTCACCACTACGTGGTAGGTGTTACCAAAGGGGCCCAAAGAACCTTAGAAGCACAGGGGAAGGAAGAATGAATTCTTTCTGAAGACATCTGTTTCATAGAGGAAATGACTTTTTATCTGGGTAAAGATTGAGTAGGAGTTCACTAGGTAGAGGATATGATTTAAAATATGGAGAAGGACATTCCAGATACAGGGCACAATGTATGCAAAAGTTAAGAGATGTAAAAGAACATAAAGTGGTTTGGGGAAGTATAGAAGTTCATTCTGAAGTGTAATGTATACTATCAGTTTTGAAGAAGATGACTGGCAGGAACAACACACAGACAGGAGACTGGAAAAGCTGGGACCAGATAATGAAGATCCTTAAATGTGCCAAGCCAAAGGGTGTGAATTTTAACTGAAAGAAATAAGAAACCAAAAAAAGTTTTAAATCAAGAGGTAATATAATTGAATTTGTTAGTGAAGTAATTCTGATGGCAGTGTAGAGATCAGAATGGAGTCGGGGGATAGAAAAACTATTTAGGAAGCTACTAATGTATGATGAGGATGAGGTTTTGGAGCCAACATAATATGAATGGAAAAGCTAGATTCTATAGATTTTTGTAAAACTAACAGAACTTAGTGAGAAGGATGGAGATAATGAGAGCTAGTGGCTGATTCTACACGTTTTTTTTTTTTTTTTTTTTTTTTTTGCTTGAAATTGGGTGGATGAGAAAAACACAGCAGCAGGTTGCAGTGTCATGGAAAGGACTAGAAAATAGATTCATTCTGGATATACTGTGTTTGGAATAATACAAAATAAAAGTAGCTGTCATTGGTTGAGTGCTTATACTTATCCCTAGGCACTATTTTAAGAGCTTTGTATATATCAACTTATTGATATGCAGGTAGAAAGGCTTATTTGGTAATTGGAAATATAGGTCTGGAGCTCAAAAGAGATGGCTAGGCTCGAAATATAAATTTGATGGTCATCAATGTATAGGAAGCATAGTTAAAACTGCCAAGGCAAGAAGCAGGCAAAGGATAAAATGCTCAGAAAATCCACCATTTTAGGTGATGAGGAGTGTAAACTCCACATAGCAAAGAGTATACCTGGTTTCTTCACCACTGTGTCATCAGAGCTTGGCATATTATTTTAGAATACGGTAGCTGCTCAATCAATAGATGTTGAATAAATAAAATAAAAATATCAGTGAAGTATAAGGAGAAACAATAAGGCACAGTGTCTTGGAAGTCAAAGGAAATGTGGTTTCAGAATGGTTGGAAAATATCAGACTCTACAGAAGAGAAGTCAGATGAATAGGGACTGCAAGAAAGCCATTGGGCTTGGTCCTTAGGCAGCCATTAGTAACCTAAAAGACAGTAGCTTTGGTGGAGTAGAATCAGCCTAGATTGTAATATAATTAAGGGGTAGGTAAATAGTTGTTTGAAGAAGAGTAAACAATGACCAGAAACTAGGTGATAATGCAGTTGAGGTTGTTAGAGTCACAGGAAAATGAAGCTATTTTTTAAAATGTGTTTTTATAATGAAGGAGACTTTGATATTGTTTGATGTTGTTTTCCCTTGGGCATGCTTATCAGGTTTTCTATTTACATTTAGTTAGGCTTTAAAATAAGTTAGAGCCCTGTGATCTGCCTCACTGGGACATTTAGTCATGCTTAAAAGGACATTTGATACAGTATGTTGATAATTTAATACAGTGTGCTGCTTTCTTAATTTTTTCTTGTTCTTTCTATATGTGTACATCCTGTCATCTATACAGCATAGGACAAGTGTATAAATCCAAGCATGGTGGTAAAATTATGGGATTAACCATATAATACAGGCAAGCAAAAGCCAACGTGTACTGATAATTGATATGTCAATTTCTTTGTTTCATTCTTATATTAACGAAGTAATTAGGGGAACAGCATACTTTGCTCCTGTGATCTTGACTATGTGCTTATAGAATATGGGAACATAGTCACTAAAGACTTAATAAATGCCCAAAACCTAAAAGACTGTTGGAATTTGTAGGCTTGGCTAAGCCTTAGAAAGTGAACTCTTGTTTTTTGTAAAAAACAGTTGCATGAACTAGTTTTTTTTTTTTTTAATGCCATGGATTAGTTTGGCAGTCCTAGTGAAGCCTATGAACTCCTGTTCAGAATAATATTTTCAAATGTATTCAATAAAATACATGTGATTGCAATAGAAACCAATTATATTGAAATATAATCATCAAAATATATAAGAAAACAAATTTGTGATATAGTAATGTATTTGCTTCCTTACTAACATGATAAAAATTTTAACTATTTCCCTTCTTCTAGGGCCTTAAAATGTTTGTATTTGACCTGTCAATAATGCAACTACATTATCACCTATGTATTATCAATTTATGTAGTCATTTGATAATTCACTTGATGATGTACTTATACATCTGTATCTGTATCCTCATTAATCCTGATATATATTCTATGTATATTGTAAGTATTCTTTGCTAGCTAATACAGGATATTTGCTAGCATGCAAAGCAGAAGACTACTTTAAGAATTTATATTTTTAAAAAAGGAAATGATAGGTCATAGACTGGGGGAAAATATTTGCAAAGCACATATATGGCCTAACATTTGCATTCAGAATATACAAGGAAACTCTTACAATGCAATAATAAGAAGACCCAATTTTAAAATGGGCAAAAGATTTGAATGGACATTTTTTCCAAAGAAAATGTAAAAGTGGCTAATAAGCACTCAAAAAGATGCTTAACACCATTAGTCATTAGGGAAATGCAAATTAAAACCACAACGATATACCATTTCACATCCATCAAGATGGCTATGATCAAAAATAGACAATAGTAGGTGTTGACAAGGATGTAAACAACAGGAATTCTCAGACATTTTGCTGGTGGAAATGTAAAGTAATACAGCCATTTTGGAAAACAGGTTCACAATTTCTTAAAAAGTTAAACATAAATTTTTCAAAAAGACCCACTAATTCTATTCCTAAATATCTATACAAGAGAAATATATATATATATATATATATATATATATATATATCAATATGAAGATTATATTTTAATGTTTGTATCAGCATTATTCATAACAGCCAAAAAGTATAAGCACTCAAATGTCCATTAATTGGTGAATGCATAAATAAAATGGGATATATCCATAATGGAATGCCAATACTAAAAAAGAGTTAAATAGTGAGACATGCTAAAATATGAATAAATTGCAAAAACATTATGCTAAGTGAAAGATGCCAAACATGAAAGCTTACATATTATACAATTCTATTTATATGAAATGTCCAGAAAAGACAAACCTATAGAGATAGAAAAGTAAATTCATATTTGCCTGGGGTTGTGGGTGGGAATGGGGATTAACAATAAATGGATATGAAGGATCTTATTGGGGTGCTGACAATGTCCTAAAACTGGATATCATTATATTTGCACAGTTTGGTAAACTTACTAAAAATCACTGAATTTTATACATAAAATGGGTTAATTCATGATATGTAAATTACATCTCAATAAAGTTGTTTTAAAAAAGAAAAAAAATGTAGAGCCTCAAACAAGGCAAATATTCCTCTTGATCCTTAGAGTAGGAAGGGATTTTCTCTATCTCTGGGAAACCTTAACATTTAATTCATACCTTGATGACTGTGATTATGACTGAAAATCGCAGTGGAAAGAACAGACCTAGGCAACTTACAACTTTAGGGAAAGAAGCTTGTATTTCAATTTGTACTTGATTTGAATGTGGCGGCTAAAAGCATTTTACCTATGCTCTTTACAAAAGGAACAATAGATACATGTTTTCTCCCCTTTATCCCTTTTCCACATATATAAACTCTCCCATTAGGCTCTGACTTTTAAATACACTTGGTTGCATTAGAGCCTTTCATGAAAGCAGGTTTGGGGCGAGTTGGGAAGAAATCATAAGGACCCTGACTACTTTGGAACACATTTTAACTCCTAATCATGTTGGCCTATAGTGAGATATGGATCTTTCTAGTCTTTTCTCTAACACGATGCTGGTACATACAGATAATAATTTATCATTAAGTATTTTATCTTTTAAGGAACACAATGATCACCACTGTCTGAGAAAGTAAATTCCTAGAGTTAGACTATATTTAGATAAATTTTTGTGCTGTCTCTTAGGCACTTAATAACCAGAAACAATTATAGATATTCTGAAATCCTAGGCTTTATCTCATTAAGATAAATTGTGCAAACATTTCACCTAAATGAAGATCATCACTCCTTTAAAAAAATAATGGAAACTTATTTGTAATCCTGGGTTTTAAAATTTAGCTTTTCCATTCCTTTCCTAAATAGCACTGCTTTATGAATTCTGACAAAGGAAAAACTCAAAAGCACTTAAAGGACTGCATATTAAATGCTCACCAACATTCCATTATAGGCAACTTAATTCTCACAATGAAGAGACTTTCTCATAGTGAAGCATAAATATTTTCTGTCAATCTATTTATAACAGTTCTTTTTCAATAATATTAGCCAAATGAGGTACAGAGAATTCAAATGTCTAAAATCATCTGAAAGGTGAAAAACCATTACAAACCCAAAGGATAAACTGGAATCGAGATTAGAAAATAAGAACCAGCCAATATAGATGACAATCCAGCACAAAGAGTACAAAGGAAAAAAAAAACTTCCCCTCAGAAAAGTCTCCTTTTGAAGAGTTACCTGTGACTCTCCTCTTTCTCTTTGCCATTTTTTCCAAAATTTTAAAAATAGCTTTACAACATCAAAGACATTATACATAAGTAAACAACAAGTAAAGGAAGAAGCTCTGGGCTTAAATAAGACAAAAAAGGTATGAATCTCAAGGTTTATTTTAGTTTTACCAGAGTCAATCACATTGACATAGCAGGCGATATTATATAACAATGAATAAAGAAACTTACCAAAGCAGTGCTCAATTTTGGAAAAAAAAAAAAAAAACACTTCATACTTCTAAGCATTGAAGGCATCATCTTCTAGTGACTTTTAAGGATATCAAATAATAGAATGCAGTGTTTGGGGTCTCTAGCTATATAGAATGATCTGTTAATGCTTTTCCCAAAAGTATACTGAATATAATAAGTCAGAGTCTGAAAACAAAGGTTTTGCTGAATGGTGTTCTGCCCAAGCATGACATTTTTACAAGTGGCAAAATTCCCTGATAAATTGTTAACTAATCAAAACCTGGCATTTTCAATAAATGTAGTATCGAACCTCAAGGTAACAACATAACTAAACTTATATATTGGAGGAATCCGATGGAGAAATGTTCAGAACCCCAAATCAATACTTCTGTTTACAAAGTCTAGAATTTACTTACATAAGAGCTGATGTTCTGAATTGAGAGGTCACAAGATGTTAAAATTCAAGTTTTCTAGTATAATCCTCTTTTCATAAGAGAAATCATTTTACTTCATTCTGATATTTTCTTGAAGACATAAGCCAGGAAAAAGTAACCTATTTTTTTTCCATAAAGATATTAGGTAATTTTATAGGGTTGAATTAAGTATGGCTCTATAAATAGGATTTTAAATATTGAAAGTATTAAAAATAGAGCTAATTAGAATTGTCAAAACCCACAAGGTAAGTATTTAGAATATATATTTATTTGTCATCTATATAGTGCATGACTTTGGCTATTATTAAGAGTCGTGGGTTTTTTTTTTTTTCTTAAATGGAGCAGTGAAATAGTACTCAATAGTTGAAGAACTTCATAATTGAGCTCAACAGTTAACTTTATTTCTGCTAGCATGAGTAGCTAGTGAGACTGGAAAACTGCAGCATCTCTGATTATTTGGATCACTCCACTTTTGGTAAATCAGCCCAGTAATTCCGTTAGAGGTCTCTCTACTTTCTGGAATCTATTAAACTTTCTTTGACCAAATGTCTATAGAAATTCCTTTGCCTGCAATCCTTAGTGATTTTATGAATGCTATCTAAACGGCCTCTGAAAGGTTAACTTTAATTTTTTTTTCTGTTCTAACCACTTTAACTTTTAATTTTCTGATGACAGAAAATCAGTAAAATATATCATCAGGCAGAAGCTGAACAACATCTAGTGGTATCAGTTCAGTGCAGATAGCTCAAGAATCCAGACATTGTCACCTGGTACTTTCAAGTCCCAATCCTTGTGCTCTCCTCCCACTCTCAAACTTGTGTGTCAATCCATGTTCTTATAGACCCAGGAAAATTGCATTGCTTCTGCCTTGTAGATCGATGTAGATAAAGGCAGCAGATATCAATCATCTTAAGTCATCTGTGAAAGGCTCACATTTATGTCCCCTTTACGAAGTTGGGGACATAAATAAGTCCAAGTCCCAAAGGCATTAGCCTGACAGTGCTATTCCTGAGAACCCCAATAACTCCCACTAGAAATGAGAGTGATGTGACCTCCGTTTTTCAGGGCAACCCTCTGTAACCCCCCTAACACAAACACAAGAGGTGGGATGGGTGGGGGTCAATGGAGGAGGAGGGAAAGGGATCGGGAGAAGAGACTCACCGCTCCTGCAAGTTTCTCGGTCAGGCACAACGTAACAACGAGCAGCCACAACCTGAAACGGGAGGAAGGGTGAGTAACATTGGCTCACTAGGCTCCGGGGTCCTGTGTCTGTCCATGGACCCCGACTCCTTTTTGCTGCCTGCCCCCACTTTCCCTGCAATGACAGAAATACAAATATGTAAAGTTTCGGTCCGGCAAAATAGCCCAAAGTAGGAAAGAGATGGGGAGGTCGGGGCAGCAACAACTCACCTAGGGTGCATGCTTGCGGCTCCTCCAGAGCTGAGTCCCGGGAGACTGCTAAGCGGCTCCGAGGCCCGGGCTCATCTGGGCTCCGCTGATGCTTGAACGCAGCTTCCTTACTCAGGAAGACAGGGTAGGGGGCGAAGCGGCTCACTTCGGAAGAAACTAAACTCAGCTCCTAGATAAGAAGTGCCCCAAAGGGAAACTCGCTCAGCAGAGCCCGCTACAACTTGCTTCACTCAAAAGACAATTCCATGCACCAGAAGAGGAAGGAATGGAGGGGAAGGGGGCGGTGCTGTCTGCTGTCAATCATCCCTCCTACCTTGGGCAGTGGGCTGTCTTTCTCACTGTTAGACACCTCTACACACCACATTTCCACGTACCCCACAGCCTCATGCACAGGCCTATAGGGACCTATACATAGATGAAAACAAGTATGCATCATGCACTTCCATAAACCATTGTTAACTTGTTATATATAGAACAACTGCTAGATAGACAAATGGGCCCCAAAATGACTGCATTCTTGCCCAAATGCATATAGCACTTATTCTAATTGATTGTATGTATATTAAGCTCTGGTGGTGGTGGTGATGGTGGTTTATGAGATTGTAATCTGTTCTAAACTGAGTAGAACTCAAAGATAAGTAGGGCCCAGTGAAATAGGTCCAAAGCCTTGAAAGACTCTAGTAAATTCTAGGGTCTGAGATAACAGAAATATTCTGAAGAATTCTTCAGTAAATCTCTGAAAGATCCTCCAAAGAGTCCACACGAAGTATTTTCTGGGTCTGTTGGTACTTTAAAAAAAAATCTATAGATCAGAATTACCAAAGTAATGTTCAAGTCTATTTTATTTGGGAGACATCTATTCAGCTGCCATTAACTCCATATAAATATTTCCAGTTAGGTTTTTGTGTTACTTTTAAGGAAAACTGCACATAAGTTATTTAATTTTCTGTCCTAAATCCCTCTGAAACACAACTGAAACAAGTTCAATATAAGAGGTAAATATTAATTATGACATTCAATGTAACTAAATAAAAATATGATTGCAATAACATTCAACCATATAATAATTACCGATATCTACTGAATGCTCCCATATAATCTTAACATATATATAGGTCCGTTCATTTTCTTAATCCTTTGGTTATAAACATATATTTAATTATATAAATATATTTATATATTTACAATATTTTCATATATTCTGTTGTATATAGAAACTCTGTCCTGGGAGCAGATGCAAGGCAAAGAACACTAGCAACAACCCAAGGAGCAGTGACCAAAATTTTTTCTAATCATTAACAATAAAGACCCGTCCCTTGAGATCCATCCGCTAAAAAAAATAGTCCCAGCTCAGATCTATTTGTAATTGGCTTTGGTGTGTACACCAATGAGAGTAGCACTGGACAAGGAAGAGTAATATCAATGGAAGGTGCAAGTGAACGAACGGAAAAAGTTTCCCAGTTGGACTCACGGTGCTCAGTCAACTAGTCTGGACGTTTCACTCTTCCAAACAACTGAGCGCCTCTCCCTCACAGGTTGCTTGTGCAAGCTAAAGCTGTGGCGGAGTGATCCTCGAATTCTCCAGTGCTGGTGCGGAGGAGGCGGTGCGGGTGAAGAGAGGGTGGAAAGTAGATCTGTGGGACTTGCGTGAGGAAAAATTTTGCAAGTTTGGACAGAAGGGAAAAGTGCTTCTGCGAGAAAGCCTTTGGGGTGGGAAGGGGGGAGGGAAAAATAGCTGCTGCTGCTGCTGCTGCTACTGCTGCATTTTTCTCCACTCTTAAAAAGCTGCTTTCTCCTCGCTCAAGCCGACCGGCACAATTGGGGCACTCTTGCTGTTCCTCTTTGGCTCTAGTTCTCGCCCAATAAACCCTCAAGATTATGTCAATTGGGCAAAGCCAGCCAGGGATTTCGTGTGGGTGTTGAAGGAGCTACGAGAGCCGGAGAAGAATGAAACTGCGTGGAGTTAGCCTGGCTGCCGGCTTGTTCTTACTGGCCCTGAGAGTTCGGTGGCAGCCTGCAGAGGCTGCGGTAAGTCTTTTTTTCTAACCCCTTTCCCCCCTCCCCACCCCATCACCTCACTCTCACGCTGAAATCACTTTCTGTCCCTTTTCCTTCCTTTCTACTTCGCTTTGGCTTGGAAATTCAAATATGACTTCACTTGTTCAGGAAGAAACATTATTTGCAACGCTCGTAACTCAAGCCTTCTGAAGTCCAAGGGAAAGGTTTAAATGTTTAAAAAATAGGGCTGCTTGCTTTCCTGTAGCTAGCCGTTCTGGGTGCAGGAGCAGAGCCTGGGATGGGGGACGCAGATTAATAGATTACTAGGCTCTGGTGGGAATGTAAAACTTCCTCCCCACCCTCCGCCTTTGAGTGTTTCCCTGCCTGCCGGCTAACCTTTTCACTTATTGTACCCAACACATGCACTCTTTAAACTTTGTCTATTGTTTAATACTTTGGCTTTTTAAAATCGAGCATCCATCAAAGTGTTAAGGGCGCCCATGAAGTTCCTCCTTTTTGCCCTTTCCTTAAGCAGCTTGAACTTACCCTTACCTCTGGTCAGTAAAACCTCTATAGAGGCTATGTTCCCCTTTTGTCATCCTTGTTGCAAATGCTCAGGTAACATATCAAGAAGAATGAGATAAAGATGGATAGCCTCAGGCTTTGGGTCTTCTGTGTCTTTTTTTTTAAGTTTTGGGGTTTTGTTTGTTGTTTACTTTTGCTTTAACTTGAACAAATTGAGAAATTTCCCATGACCTATTTTAAAGGAAAAGTTTTCTCTTTGAAGGAGAGTGAGTGTTCTGGTTTAAAGGAGAGTGAGGAGGATGGGTGCATATGTGAAATGACAGAGCAAAAAAGTTCCGCTCAGTTTTAGGAATGTAGAATTAAAACCCCAACATATCTTCTAGAAGGATATCTGGGTAATCCTACCCACTATCTTTCTGGGGAAAGAAGCAGTTGTAAAGGAATGAATGATTTGTTAGAGAAAATGTTCTCCAGCCTAAAGCCAATCATCCTTAATTTCACCTAACCTCTAAAAAATTTAGTATGTGACAAATTATTTCAAAGTTATATTTGAGTAATCATAATGGGTAGTTTTAAAAACACTTTAATATGAAATCGACATATGTCTTCACATGATTGAGTGACTATCAATTCTTTATATGCGGCTGCTATGTTATAGCTTATCTGGGTCCACTTTTAAGTTAACAATCTAGCTTCTCTATACACTCAACATACCACAGATTACATTGCCCTCCTCCTATCCTCCAGAAAGTTAAGCACAGCATAATTATGATAGCAAATCAGTTGAAAAATCATGCGTATCAAATAGGCATTTGCCATAATTTTTCCTCCATCAAAGTAGGTAGATGATTTCAAATTGCTTTTTTGATTTAGAGAACCTTAATAAGGTAAGGTTTAGTCACTCAGTAGTGCTACAGACCCTTAAAACTACAATTGTGTTTTTTGAAAATAGTTACTTTTAAAAACATCTAGGTGCTTACCTCTTATGACATTTGGCCCAGGGGCAAAGGTTTTGTGGATATTTGATTAAAAATTTCTGATTTTTTTTCTTTTGATATTGCTATTAATAAATGTGTAATAAATACCAATCATACAGGTATGTGTAGGAATACTATACATCAATTTATAGTAAATCAATTTATATTAAAATGTGATTTCTTTTTATGATTGACAAAACTTGAGGGCAAGCTTTTTTTCTTGGAACCTTTAAAGATTAAGTTCATGAAGAAATTACAGAAGACACCACGAATATTTTTTTCTTTTTTCTCCTATATAATTTTAAAGAACATTTTACATTTCATTTCTTTCTCAGGATTTGTGCCTCTAATAAAACCAAGGATTTTTTTTTTCCTGCTTCACACATCAATATCCTAGTTAGATGAATATTTCAGTCATCTCAAAGATATGAATGGTATCTATGCTTCATACTCGTGCTGGGAATATTGGTGACCTTCTCCAGGGTAAATCAGACAAATTGGGATGTCACAAATATGTGGCAGAATTTTTTAAGTTGAGTGTGTTAGGTGGAATAAAGTAATTCTTATGCCAAAAGGTTAGTAGTAAGAGAGAGAAAAAAAACAATATTACTCTCGGAAAGTCATTTCTCGTAATGGAAATAATTTATATTTACGTAAAGGTATTTATATCTGTACTGACTTACTGTCAGTAGTTATGCACTCTTTATGGATATGGTATATAAAATTATACTATTACTACTACTACTATACAAATATTAGCAAGTTTTTTTGTGTGTGTATGTGTGTGTGCGCAGTAGAGTGGATAGGTTTCTCTAATTTAAATGTACTATTTCCCTTGTGACCAGAGGTGACAGCTCATTAAGGGTAGTAGAGTGGTTTGCGGTCATGGAACAGTTTTTCCTCTATGGCATTTGAAGTACTGCTCCATAGGAAATATTTGTCAATATTGTTATCATAACTTATGTTTTCGAGTGTCTACTATGTGCCAGACATTTGTGCTAATGTGGTGATATACATGATCATATTTAATTTTAACATTATCCCATTGCACAGATCAAGAAACTACAGATCATGGAGGTTAAGTAACTTCCTGAAAATCACAAATGTAGTGAAGCTGGAAATTTGAATCCAGGCAGTTTGACTCCAGTTTCTTTACCCTTAATGACTGTCCTATACTGCCTCCTTTGTATGTGCTCTGTAGAGATTTATTTGCTGTTCAGAGGATTTGGATCTCTGCTTCTTTTTGGGGGGTGGTGGAGGGGAAGACACAGGAGGTGAAATGGAAATGATAAAATGGGGATTACATCTCTTCCTGCTGATGTTAGGAGAAGTAGCATGGTATAATAGAAACAGCTTTGGACTTAGAATGAAAAGATCAGAGTTTGATCTCTATATATGTATTTATAAAAAGATCATTTAAAAGCAATCTAGAAGCAGTTACTTATTGCATGTGATCTTATACAATCACATGTATAAAAAGCTAGATTTATAAAACAACTATAATTTGTTGTAGATGATTATTTTGAGGAAAGATTTCCCTTGTCATTATTTTAACTAGTCAGTTTCCCATAATAATTTGAAATATACTGAACTTTTCAGGCATATGTCTATTGTGATATATGTCTATTTTGATATATATGGTGCCACACTTTGCTTAAGATGCCCAATTCATTTTTCTTGTTTTTTTTTTTTTTTATCAATTTACCTACCAATCACATCCAATTCTATTCACTCAAATATCTATATATAGTCTTGTGTATCTATTTATATACGTACCTGTCTTGTTACTGTGTAAGAGTGTGTAACATTTTTCTCTTGTGTTTTTATTTGGCTTTTAATGTCTGAAAATACAAACACAGGAGACTCTTTACCTTGAGTTAACCATGATAATATGGTTAAGGTTGTGTCTGCCAGGTTTATCCACTGTAAAGTCACTATTTTTTTACTTTTGGTTAATTACAAAGTGGACAGATCTTGTGAGACTATTGCAGGGACAGTAATTATGGGACAATGTAAATACTTTGTCTCATACATTTGCCCACTAATTAGCAATCCCATTGAGAATTCTGTCCTGTATAATTATTACTGTGACATGCCATTTTGGCTATTTCAGTTTTCAACATATTCTGCATTTAATAGGAATTTTAATTTAGCAAAGAACTTTATCTTTTCTGCTATTAATTTAATAAATTAATTAATCACTTTGTTAATTTATAGAAGTATGGATTTATGTATATTTGTTTTATGAGTTATAATGAATTATGCCATTTTACAATTAATTTTTTGCCAAAATGACCACAGATTTGGCCAGTAGGAGCCCCTCAAGTTGGCCTCCTGTGTCCTTCAGTGTGTCTCCATTATTTTTGAGCATCCCTAAGTTCCAGGTTCTATTCCATTTTTCCTACTCTGACTCTGGAATGGTATTTAGAGATCAAGATCTGGGTGCTTGGCAAACCGCGGTGGTGTCATTGCTTCTAGGCCTTCTCAGCAGACAAAGTTAAGAAGAAATCTATGTATATAAACACAGATACAATACCCACTTCTATATCTACTCTTACAATCTCTCTTTGTATATGTATATATTAAAAACATGAATTCTGGGTGGCTCCATAGTATAGTGGTTAACGCGCCTGCTTTACACACAGAAGGTCTGGGTTTTACCCCAGATGGAGCCACGGGCCATACCCTGGTTGCGCCTGGCCTCGGGTGCACTAGGCACCCCGCCCCCCAGTGCGCTGGGAGTGCCAGGCCCTGGGACATGCCATGAGTGCAGGAGAGGAGACGCCCCCACCTTCAGAGATCCCATTCTTAAGGGGAGTTGGCAATATCCGTAGGTCAGGGTGAAAGTGGGGATGGGAATTAAAGAGGGGAAAAACTCCATGAATTTGTACTGATGCTTCTGATTTCAGTCGAAGACCACATAATAAACATACATCTATGATGTTGTGGGATCTCACTGCTGTCTGGTATCGCTTCTCAGACATGTTTTGTGGGCTTCGTAGAGATTCTCAATACACACTCTTAAAGAGCCTAGCCTCTGGAGTTAGACCTGAAATCTGACTGGTAGATATGTGACTTTCATCTAAGCAGTAACCTCAGACTTAATTTCCTCATTGGCAAGATGGGGCCATTGGTGCATATATCACAGATCGTTTTGAGAATAAAATGAGAGAAGTTATGGAAAGCATTTTGAGTAGTACTTGGCACATAGTAAATGCTCAAATAAATTTTAGATTTCATTTTTGCCATTACAAACTGTTTATTGACTCGCCCTTTGTTATTGCATTCTCTCAAAATCTCTGCCTTATTTTCAAGACCTATCATCATCTTTCCCTTTAAGTAACCTTATCTTTTCATTATATTTACAATATACTCCTCCCTTCTAGCCTAGGTGAGCTTTCCTGTTAATCTCTTGAGCACTGCATACATATTTTTGGCTATCGTGATTAGAATGGTGTGGGATTCAAATCTTTGCTCAGTTTCAACAATAATTGTTGCATTTATTTCAGCAGAATTTATTCAGCAGTTCATAAAGACTAAGAATTTTATTTATGTTGCTGTTTTCACCTTCATGGCTATTTGTTGTCCACAAAATCTTTTTGTGCTAGACACCATGTATAAAACTGAATAAGACAGGGTGTCTGCTTTCATAGTTTATATACTAGTGAAAATAAATAGTCTTTTCTGTGGAAGTTTTTTTTTTTTTTACCCTTCTTTGAACATTTGCAATATTTAGCCTCTTTCTGTGTCTACTATCCAAATGCATTTGGTCTTACAGGTGTTTTGTTTCATGGGATTTTATCTGTTCTCACTATTGATTATAGACTCTTTGGAAAGCAAGAACTGTATATTTGTTCATTCATTCAACCAATATCCATGTTGATTTTGTCAGAAAAACAAAGTAATACATGTCCAGTGTAGAAACTTGAAAAATATAGAAATTAAAGAAGAAAATAAAAATCTGTCCACAGTTCTACTAAAAACAAAGAAATCATCTCTGTTACTGTTTAGATGATTTACTTCTTATGTATCTAATTTTTTTCTTTGAAAAGTAAATTGGTAAAATTAGCTAAGTTGAGATCATGTCTATATAAATTTTATATCTTCATGTTTCACTTATGAATCATTTCTTATAATTAGTTTAAAAATATTTAAGTGATTGCATAAATTTATTTTTGATACACTCCACAATTAATTTACCTGTTCACTTTTAGAGAAAAAATATATTTTTTAAATTTCAAGTTTTTCAAGTCATTGTAAGAAAGTACTGCCATTAACAATTTTATTCATATTTGTATTAATTTATTGGTACTGCCTCCTTCATGGGGAATTAGTGGGTTAAAGGCATCAGTATTTTTAAAGTCTTTGGTATGGCAATAGACCCTGACATTTAAAAGGCTATATATCAACAGATAAATTACAATAGCTAACTTTTTTTAGTGATTACTATGTTATATCTATTAGGTAGATAATACTTATTCTCTTTTATGTACAAGACTTTGAGGCCCACAGGGAGTTAAATAACTTGTCCAAGGTGACACAATTAAATAAATGACTGCTCTAGAAACCTGCTCATTGCGAGTTTCCTCAGTCTCTATTTCATACGTGACAGATATACAGAAAAATACAGAAAAAGTCACATTGAAAAGTTAAATAATTCCTTACTGCCTCTTCCTGTGACTGGTTTACTCTAAAGATAGGCTCACTACTGGGCCATTCCTTTATAACTTTTACTATAATTTTCCAGGTTCATTCGTCCTCAAGGGCCTAATTTATAATTTTGTGACAATGTTTTTCTTACATTTCTCCCCAGGACAGAAGATGATGGAGCCTGCCCTCCATTAATACCTCCTCCCTTGCCTCGTCCTAGCTAGAAAAAGGGTATAACATACTCTAAATCCACTGGCATTTCCCCTTTCTTAAAGAGGAGTTTTGGAATGCATCTGAAATGTGACCTTCTGCTCTCCTCTCCTCAATCCCTTCCCACTCCTACCACACAGCTGTCTATGAGGCTTACATTTAAATCACTGTATCTTTGGCCTAGTGCTGTCCCTTGCCTTCTCTTCCTTAGTGATATTCCAGAACCTTCTTACCCATTAATTGCTAATTGATTTTTCACACTTTGAGGTAATACTATTACAGCTCCATCTCCTTTTATAAGAACAAACTTTTTTAAATTCATATGAATGAGGGTTTTCCATCCATTTTGTACCCCTCCCACTTTACCTTCTCCCCTTGTTTCCTTACAAGCTAAATGACTTTATTGCCTTTTATTCCAGCCTTGTAAGCTTGTGCAATTCAAATGTATTCCTCCGCAGAATCACAAACTGTTATACATTATGGCTTCTCCAGGCGGTATTTAAATAGCTGAACTTTAAGCTTCTGAACAATAAGGATCTGTTATTGCCAAATGACTTCCAGAATGTTTTTTGCCAATTATACTCCTATCAGTAGTGTATAAGAGTACCTATGAGACAGTCTTAATATTTTTTTTTCTATCTAGTGCAGGACTATGGAAATTAATGCTCTATTGATTTACAGTTGGTTGGCTGATTTGGTCCTATCCTCTAATGATTTTCTTTTTTTAAAATGTAAATTTCATTCATCTTACCCTTCTGACAAGAGCAACCATGGGATAGAAGTAAGTTTTGAAAATATATTCCCTCTAATTAACATTATAAATGGAACTGCCCCACTTAAACTAAATCTTCATTACAAAGACTTGTTTTTAATGCATATTTCTTGGGGGTTTTTTTTTTTTTTTTGGAGAGGCCATCTTTAGTGTGATCTCTGATACATAGACTCCTTTCTTTTTAACAAACCAGGACTCTCCATTTTAGCATCAATGCTTCAATTTATTTACCTTCATAATCTGTCCAAGTCCAACTGCCCTTTTGTCCCTTTAGCAGTGTCTGCTTGCTTTTAACCAAAAGAAGATTTTAGTTTGATGATACCTGCTCCCTATTGAAATGCAATTTTCTAATTCCCTTTGCTTTTTGCTACAAAAGACAACCCAAGGCAAAATGTTTTTAAAGAAAACAGGCTTTTGCTTAATCAAATTTAACTTATTTTTTTAATGGATTGATATAAACATTAGATTTACTTATTAACTTGTAGAGAGACTTAAGCACCACTTATGAGCAAGTGCTAGTCAGGTTAATGGGAATTGGTTTTATGACAGGGAGTACTAAAATAGGACTGTAAGAAATTCTGTTGGCATTCGTATCATCCTATAATTAAGTCAAATGACACTCTACATATCACGAGAACTGGATGATTTGCTTCGCAAATTTCTTATAGTATGTATGAATTTAATGAAATACTGAAGGAGATGTTAGACCTTGGAGGAATGATTGTTAAGAGTCAGACACTAGTGAAAAATTGTTTAAATATTTCTGTATTTGAGCTCTACAGGGCTTTGCTCAAAGACGAGAGGTCCTTCTCTTTCCATAATCTTCATAATCTATTGTAGTAAAACATTTCATATAAGATAAGTTGCTTTTCTGTTGCAAGTGGTAGAAAACACTAATTCAACTGTCTTAAAATAAAGAAAAATTTGAGCTCACATACCAAGAAGTTTGGAAATAGGGTATCTCTGAGGTTGATTAATTCATCCAAATAATGACACAGGATCTTTTCACTTTCTGCTCTGACATACTCTGCCTGCTGGCTTACTCTCTCAGATTCTTGTCCCTCATACTTTCAAGGTAGCTGGTGCAGTTCCAGGGGTCACACGCAGATGTCATGATTTCAGTAGAAGAAGAATAGGAACTGTTTATTTGTGTCCTTTTTTATCAGTAATGAAAACTTTCTCAGGAGTTCACAGACCCACCCTGAAAAACACTCCTTATATTCTCATTGGTTAGAATTGTGTATATGTAGATGCTTATTACCAGTACATAGCAAGTGTAGTGGGACCCTAAAGGTAGAGTTAGACCAGTGATTTACCCTGACCTCAACAAAGTACATTGCTGCTTGGAAAAGTTGGAGGGTGAGAAAATCTGAATAAAAACAAGGTTTTTTAGGAAAGAGAATTAGTTCCTGCTTCATAATGTCACAAATTTGTCTTCAGGATCATTGAATATAAGATGTGTAAGACATTGATATATTTGTTAAATGTCTAAGGTGTATTACTTAATAGGGAAAGAATGTTTTCGTAGAGTTGTACAAATGAAAGATGTAGACAATTTGCATAATTATAGACATCTGTAGAGACCTTAAGGATCCTTTAGGCAGTGGTTTTCAAAGTGTAGTGTGTAGACCCTTAAGATTCCTGCTATACTATTAGGAAGAACATGAGGACTATTTTAACGATTATATGAAGACTATTTTGCTTTTTTCTTGTTGATGACATTGCGCTGATGGTGGGCAAAAACTGCTACTGTAATGTACTAGTAATCCTTGTTTTTTTGGGTTTTGCGTTTATTGTGCTTCAAAGATGTTGCACTTTTTACGCACTGAAGGCAAGACCCTCCACCAGAAAAAAGATTACAACTGTTTTCGTTGTGGTGGTCTGGAATCAAATCCACAATATCTCCGGTGTGCCTGTAGTTGTATTCTTCATACTCTCAGAGGATAAAAAGCCATTTTTACTTAAAGAATGTCTTCAATGTAGCATTAATTTATGCAATCTTGACTATTGTGTGAAACATCTTTTTAACATTCTAATTGACAAAATGGGAAATACATATGAACCACTTCTGTATGCTGAAGCAAGATCATTGTTTTCTAGAGAAAGCACTTGTGCAGTTGTTTGAGTTGTGGGCTGAACTAGCTGATTTTTCCATGGAAAATTTAATTGAAAGAACAACTGAAACATTCTACAGTTATTCAAATGAGTGTTTGGCGGTCATTTTCTCGAAAATGAGCAAAAGTGAGTCTGTCACTTAAAGGAAAACTGCTAGCAACTGGAAAAAATTTGTCAATGAAAAAAGATGAAGTAAGAATTAGAATTTGGGAAAACTTGATTCTGACACTGTGAACTCAACAACTTTCCAAATCTTAGCCATTTCTAATGAAATTAGTAACTGTATTCATGTATATGATTTTTTATTACAATGTTGATCTACTACAATATTCTCAAACTGTCTAATCATAGGTATAACAACACAGTGATTAGACATTTATATAACTTATGAAGTGATCACTCTGACAAATCCAGTACCCATTTGACAGAATACATATTACTACAATTCTACTGACTATATTCTCCATGCTATACTGTAGGTCCCCATTACTATTTTGTAACCAACAATTTTTACCTCTTAATCTCCTCTTCCCTTCACCCATTCTCTCCAATACTCAGTCTGACAACCATGAAAATGCTCTTCTGTATCTATGAGCTTCTTTCTCTTGTTTGTTTGTTTGTTTGTTTGTTATCCTGTTCTTTAGATTCCACACATGGCATTTGTCTTTCTCTGCCTGACTTGCTCCACCCAGCAAAATACCCTTTAGGCCCATCAATCTTGCTGCAGATGGCAAGATTTTCATTCTTTTTATGACTGAGTGATATTCCATTGTATATATGTATGTACCATCTCTTCTTTATCCATTCATTCATCAATGGACACCTAGGGTGCCTCCATATTGGCTATTGTAAATAATGCTGCAATGAATATATGGATTCACATGTTTCTTCAAAGTAATATTTTGGGTTTTTTTCAGATAAATGTCCATAGGGGGATTACTGGGTCCTTCTTTGTCTCTGTTATAGCCATTGTTTTAAGTCTATTTTGTCTTGTATAAGTATTGCTAGCCAAGCTTTTTTGTTTGTTTCCATTTTCATGAAACATCTGTTTTCATTCATTTGCTTTCAGTCTGTGTGTCTTTCGATCTGAAGTGAGTCTCTTGTAGGCAGCATTATGTATAGGTCTTGGTTTTCTTATCCATTCAGCCACGATATTTTTTTGAATTAAGTGGGAGCATTTAATCCATTTTATTTGAAGTAATTATTGATACGTATGTGGTTATTGCCATTTTAGTACACACACCACACACAACACACACACACACACACACACACACACACAACACACACATATATATATATATATATATATATATATATATAATATATATATATATTACACTACAGAGAAAGATTCACATTAGCAGGATTCTGGGCCTGCCCTTTCTGCCCTTTGGGTGTGTCAACTTCAGATATTAACCCAGTAGTGCTCCAGTTAAAACCAAAGTTTGCAAATGGACATGCAGTCTGAGCCTCCTGTGAGGTGTCCTGCCCCAGACCAAGTTCACCTGCAGCCTATGCCCTGCCAAGGCCACTGGCATGAGCCACCAAGCAATCCATAGATGGTGCCACCCACGCTGGGGTTGGAATTGCTTCGAGAGGTCAAGTCACAAACCAAGCCCGCTGCCACTCATCCAGACTTGGGGTTGCTCAGTGAGAGGTACGGACACACTGAGTCAGATGCTACTTTTTAGGTTTTGTGAACCTTTGAGAGATTTTAGGAAAGTCTGCAGCATGAGCCAAGAGATGCCATTTGGAAGTGGCTTGAGCTGGCCCCACAAGTTGGGTGGGGCAGTGTCTCAGGGAATCACTGGGTGGGGTGAATGGTGTTACCTACATTACTGGACACTCAGATATGGCGGCCACTTGGGTCTGCCAAAATGAGCGAGGGAGGATTCAACAAGAGAACATTGTCCTCTGTCAGGCACTTCTGTCTGGGAGAAAGCTGCCCCTCCAGCCCTCTCACAGAAGCAGACAATTTTGCTTTCCCCATACGCCCTGTGCCTTCATGTGTCACCTCAGTACTGGGCTCAGAGAAGAGCGAGTCCGTCCCCATGTAATTTCATGCAGGGCCCTTTAAG